>WNWU01013113.1:335984-372554 GCA_012654045.1 Ptyas mucosa
ACATATATTGTTAATAATCATCATCATAATAGTTATACTATCATCATATTAATTAATCTTCATGTTAATAATTTTATACACATCATCATTCTAGTCACATATATATATGCAACTGCAATATTATTCTTTTAATACTAACATCACTTCATTAATCAAACAGCATACCGTCTAAATATCAGTTTCTTACATCCTCACATTTCAAGCTTACCACTATTTTCATTCTTTGTGTCTATTTTTCATATTTCTTTTCCTAACTTATTTGACTTTGTGATACATTGCTTTACACCCTTCCATTCTAAACTTCCACTAATATTTTTCTTTTTTTTCCCCCTTCCATATTATTTTATTCAAAGGCATGATACTCTGTTTTATCATTCATATTCCCATTCTCTAACTCTTCCTTTCTATATATTTTGAAATTTATTTATTACACATAAATATATCTACTTTCACTTTACCTACATGATAATCATGTTTTATACACTTTTAATAATACCATCATTCAACCATATCATTCTAATATTAATACAATTATTACCATATAATCATGATATATCTTTAACTGTTTTTCTCCCCTTAACCATTATCACTTATCCACATCCCTTCCTTTAATCCTACCTTTTTTTTTACTTGTCTCCCCTGTTTTCCTCTTAAATCTTTCATTCTATCTACTTCGAGGTTTATATTCTGAATCCATAATTTAATTATTCCTCCTTGCCCTGTCTTTCCCCACTGTTTAATTTGACAGCTTTCTGTTCTAAATCCTATCATTCTCCCCCCAGCCTCTTCTTGTTCCTCCCATTTCTTTTTAAAATCTTTTAAAGTGTTTTCCCCCCTGTTTTAATTCCTCAATTCTTATTAATTTTACTAATGTCTCCTCCTTGTTGTCTGTTTGCTGGTTTCTCAGTTCTAATTCTCCTTCTATTCCAATTGATAATTCCATTTTTTCCTTCTTGTCCTGATCTTTGCTCTTCATCTCTTGTGTACAATTTTCCAATCTTCTATCTATACGATCCAATATTTCCACCATGCCTTTGTGCACTTCCAGGATAAGGTCCTTAATGTCTTTGTTATTTTGAGTTATTAACTCCATTTCGTTTAGGTCTCCTCAATCATCCGTTCAGAAAGCAGACCTCCTAATCAAGTTTAAATGTCTCATCAATGTCCAATCAAATCAGTTAGTTACTTCAGGGATCCTCCACTCCTCAAGTTTTTTTAATATATTCAATAGTATTTAGAGGTCCAGACATCATTTTTAAAAAAAAATATTCCAGTCATACATCGTTCACCAGTTATTTCCCTCCATTTCAATAATTGCTCCAGAGTCACAAAAAGTTACTATCATCAGCAGATGGCGCTCTTTACTTCACTTTGTTTCCTCTCTTCTTTTATTATGACTCTGCTGCAGTTGTACTTTTATTTTGACATACCCAGTTTATTTCTCTTGCCTAGTTTATCTTATATCTCCATTGTTTGAAGAAAAGGTAGGTTTATAGTTCCAGCATCTTAATATGCCTTCTTAATATCATGCCTTTTATTTTGGGGATTCCATTTCCCACTTGATTTTCTTTTTAAACAGATAGTTACTTCTTTGTATTTCCAATATGCTTTTTTCCCACAATAATTACACGCCGCTGTAGCAAATTGCTCTAAAAGGTATTCCCCTTTAATTTTTTGTGGGGTCCAACTTCAACTGTAAATCTTTTCTTACCCAGACGACACACCATTCAGCATTTCTCTCCTCCTGCTCAAACTTATTGTTTCTGGCTGTTCCTTGGCTTCATGGCAGCCATCTTGACTGCCGCTGCTCCTAGTCTTTGAATGAGGGGGTTTTCCGAGTCAGGGAGGGGAGATGCGGCTCCCCTCAACCTGCAAGGCAGTTCCCCTTTGCTTCACCGCCCCTCCAAGATGGCTATGGCTTCTATTGAAGCCCCCGACAGGGAGAGCTTGGAACGGACCCGCAGAGGTCGCGGATCTCGCACCGAAATCACTGGAAGTTCAACCGGAAGTCCTTTCCTCTCTTGGAACTTTATTGTCAACTTGCAAAAGCATTTCTAGTCTGCTCTCAAGTTGCCATTAGAAGCAAGGGAGGAGCACATTCTACGCATACCTTCTTCCAATGTTGAATCTCAGATTACCAAAGCCAGGTTGTGAGGCATGCCTCTACAGCCTGCAGGAGTGCCTTGTTGGAGAATGTGATTTATTTATTTTTTTCCAAATCATTTTTTATTTTAAAACAAAAAAATAAAAATAAAACATACAAACATCATTCATTCAATCAAGTACAGACAGTACATCGGTCGGTTTGCATCCCTAGTGCCCTCTCCTCTCTTCAAAATATCACTACATATCCACAATTTATTCTTATATAAAATATATCAGTTGTATCATCATTTAAAGTATGTCAACATTTACTTACATATCACCATTTTTTATTATCTACCCAATGGTAAAATAAATCCCATATCAAATAATATTGTTTTTCTTCCTGCTCTCTTATTTCAAATGTCAGTTTACTCATTTCGGGACAGTCCAACATTTTCCTAATAATTTCTTCATCCGTAGGTATCATTTCTTCTTTCCAATTTTTAGCAAATACAATTCTAGCTGCTGTTAGAAGTTTCACGATTAAATATTGCAGTTCTTTGTTATATATTTCTGGTAAAATCCCTAATAAAAATATCTCTGGTTTAAAGTCTATGTGTCTCTTGGTCATTTTTTCCAACCACATGTGTATCTCAGTCCAATATCTCCTTGCTTCTAGGCATGCCCACCACATGTGGTAATAGGATCCTGGGGTCTGATGACATTTCCAACACTTCTCCGATTTGTTCTGGAACATCCTGGCGATTCTCGATGGGGATAAATGCCACCTGTAAAACATCTTATACAAATTTTCCTTATATGTTGTAGACATTGTCATTTTATAGTTATGAGACCACAGTTTTTGCCATATTTCTAAATCAATCCCATAACCAAAATTTTTCCCCCATGCTACCATCGATTCTTTAACTTGTTCTTTTTCCCATTTTAACTCTAGCAAAAACCCATACAGCTTTTTAATAATATGATCATCAGCACCCATTAAAATCTTATCCAAATTAGTCAAAGCATTGTAAAACCCTTCTTGCTTACAATCTTCTCGATACCTAGAAAATATTTGCATATATGAAAACCAATCCATCTTAAATCCCTGTTCCTCTAGTTCCTGTTTTAATTTGAGTTCACCCTTTTCATCCAATAATCCGCTATACCTAATAGTTTGTTCCTTTCTAAATGTTACGGGATAAGAAAAAGCCTCTGCTGTGGATACCCAAACAGGTATTTTCAAATAATAAAGTTTTTTAACCTTCTCCCAATTCAGCCATAAAGCTTCACGTATTTGATGTCTTCTAAAATACCCTTGTATTTTTGTTCCTTTGTACCATAAGAAGGCATTCCAACCCATCAACAAATCATGTCCCTCCAAATTTAATAATCTAGTATTCCTCAGAGTTATCCATTCTTTCATCCACGTTAAACTTGCAGCTTGATAGTACCATTCAAAATTGGGCAGACCGAAGCCCCCCCTTGATTTAGTATCTTGTAATAGCTTTAACTTTATTCTCGCCTTTTTCCTTTGCCATATATATCTCATTATCGTTTTATCTAAGTCTATAAAAAATTCTTTATCCAACTTAATTGGAATTGTCTGAAATAAATACAGGATTCTAGGCAAGACATTCATCTTAATGGTTGAAATTCTACCAATCAAAGACAATTGCAAGTTGCCCCATTTCAACAAATCTTGTCCTACCTGTTGTTTAAGCTTGTTATAATTATTTTCTTTCAAAGCACTACATCTTGGTGTTAAATGTATCCCCAAGTATTTCACTTTATTTGTAATCTGCATTTTCAAAATCTCCATCAATTCTTCTTCCTGTTTTTTCAACATATTTTTAGTCATTACTTTCGTTTTATCCTTATTAATTTTCAAGCCAGCTACTTTTCCAAAATCTCCAATAATTTCTATTAATTTACTTATTGTTGTTAATGGTTCTTCAATAATAAAAACCAGATCATCTGCAAAAGCTTGGAGTTTGTATTCTTCCTTTCGAATCTTCATGCCCTTTATCTCTTTTTCTCCTCTGACATGCCTATTTAAAACTTCTAATGTCAATATAAACAACAATGGGGATAAAGGACATCCTTGTCTTGTGCCTTTTTTTATTTCAATCGCATCCGTCAATTCTTCATTTATCATTACTTTTGCTGTTTGTTTAGAATAAATAGTTTCAATGGCCTGTACAAATTTCCTCCCAAAGCCCATCCTTTCCATTTGAAGGGTCATAAACTGCCAGTTTACGTTGTCAAAAGCTTTTTGCGCATCTAGAAAAACCAATGCCATCTGCTTTTCAGGGTGTGTTTCATAATACTCTAAAGTATCCAAGATTATTCTTATATTGTCCCTAATTTGTCTTTTTGGAAGAAATCCATTTTGATCTGAATGTATAAAATTATTTAAGTATCTCTTAAGTCTCTCCGCCAATATTGAAGCAAAAATTTTGTAATCCGAATTTAACAAGGATATAGGTCTATAGTTTTTGATTTGTTGTGGGTCTGGATCGTCTTTATAAATCAAAGTAATATATGCCTCTGAAGGAAATTTGGGTATTTCCTTCTTTGTCATCACTTCATTCATCACCTCCAATAATAGGATGGTCAAAGGTTCTTGTAATGTCTTATAATATTCAGCTGGTAGGCCATCGGGCCCTGGTGCTTTCCCATTTTTTTGTTTCTTAATTGCTTCTATTAACTCCATCATTGTTATGTTTCTTTCCAACATCTCCTCAATATCTTTACTAATTCGAGGTAGTTTTGCGTCTTGTAAGTACTTAGACACTTTCTCCTCCTCTATTATCTCTCTTTTATAAAGTTTTCTATAAAACTCATGTATAATCTTTCCCATCTCTTTATGTCCAAATTTGCTTTCCCCTTCTTCATCAGTAAGGTGTGTTATGTTCCTTGATTCTCTTTCCTTTTTCAATTTATATGCTAGCCATCTGCCTATTGGAGAGTGTCACATCTGCCACAAGGAGTGCCTTGTTGGAGAATGTGATTTATGACACAGACTGAAAGGAGGGGGGGAACAGGGTCAAAGGTGAGCCATAACCTACGTGTGGCAGAGCAGACCTCACTCGTGTAGATGCCGACATGCTGCTCCTAATAAATAATTGGATTTCTTTTGAAACTTGGCTTGAGACTCATGAGTTATTTAGGGTATCTGTCGGAATCTTCAAAGCAGGTCTGCTCTCCTTTTAAAATCAATCAAAGTTACCGGGCTTCCTGAATCCCGGACTCTTCAATCACTCCCTGATATCTGGGGCATTTGGAGAGAAACTCAGGCAACCATGGCAGAGGGCAGGCTATCTGAAGAGAGCCTGCTGCAAGCAACTCAAAAGGAGGCAGAGATTACCTCCTCTGGAGGCAATCTCAGAACCCAGCAGCCTGATTGCAACTGGAGTGCAGCCTCTCCCAGACATCAAAACTGAGACAACCAAAGCAAGAAGGGATGAGTATTGGTGGAAGATGATCCCTAAAGCAGCTGAGGTTGAGTTCCCCCACCCCAATGCCCAGAAAAAGGGAAAGCCCCTGAGCGAGCTGGGAAGAGTGGATTGGATGTGGGACTGGGCACAAACCAGGCTCCCAAAGCCCCTGATGGAGCCCCTGGGAAGTTCCATAGAGCAACTGAGGGAGGAATTTGACTGGGCCACCCTTTGTGAGGAGGGGCTGTCATGCTGGCCAAAAGAGAGGGGAGGGGCAGCAGATCCTTTTGAACTGAGGAGACGCAGCCCCCCTTCTCCCACCCCAGAAGGAGGAGGAGCCAGAGATGGCAGCCACTGCCACTTCCACACAGTAGGCAACCCCCTCCCTCTCTCTGAACTAGAGCTGAGGAAGAGGGCCATCCACATCAACCGCAGGATTACAGGGGCTGATGGGAGGAGGGAGGATCAGTGCTCACAGCTACAAAGCTTCCTAGGGTTCACAAATTTCTACAGACAATCCATCCCCTCCTTCACAAAAATCGCCAAACCCATGATGGACCTCTTAAAGACAGGGGGCCCAGGGACGAAACCCCGCCCAGGACAACCTCTACAGTGGGACCTAAGCTCCCAAGAGGCATTTGAAACACTAAAAGAAATGTTTGCAAAGGAACCAGTGCTGAAGCATCCTGACCCTGAACAACCCTTCATTATCCAAGCAGATGCCAGTGATGTGGTAGTGGGAGCAATGCTACTCCAAAGAAACAGCCAAGGAAACCTACATCCCTGCGCCTACACCTCCTGCAAGGTCACAGACACAGAGAGGCGATGGGCCGCATGGGAAAAAGAGGCTTTCGTGGTCAGATGGGCACTGCTTGTTGTGGTCTGCTGGCAGCCTGAGGAGCTGGCAGCAGAGTTGGACAGTGAGGAGGCTGGGGAGGAACATGGGCCAGTCCTGGAGTCTGGAGAAGGCTTGGACGAGGGCTCTGCATCAGAGGCAGAGATGGGGCCAGGGCCATCTGGGAGTTATGTGTGGACTCCGACGCCTCCAGAGTTGGACATCAGCGAGGCAGAGGAACAGGGGGAGCCTGTTCCCAGTGCGCGCATGCACAGAGCTGCCAGAAGGCAAGAACAGTTAAAACAAAAGGGACAACTCGGGAGTAGGGCTTGGAGATGATTGACCCCTCCCATAAGACATAAAGGAGGAGCAAAGGCACGTGAGCCCTTTGCAGGAAGCAACTGTTGTTTGTGCTGGCCGGTTTCAAGACTGCAGCTTTGTGTTGACTCTGTGTTCCATGTGGCTTTGCAAAGTTAATTGCCAATTAGGTCTTGGCAGCGTGTCAAAGGAGATAAAGGTGGGTGTTTATCACCATTATCCCGAAGAACTGTGGCAGATTTCTGTCGGACTCTTTACAATTATTTGGGACTCCTCTGTGAATGAACAGATTGGGAATGAACAGGCTCTGAATGAGCGGAATGAACAGGCTCTGAATGAGCAGAATTCACAGCCGTGGAAATAAAAAGAGGGTTTTTGGGACTCATTGTGTGCTTTTATTGTATCAGGAAGCCTAGGTCAGAACACTACTAACCTGGCAACACCTGTTGGAAGGGGGCCAGAAACCATTCAAAGTCTGGACTGACCACAAAAATCTGGAGGCCCTCAGGGCCCCGTGAAAACTATCGCCCAAAGAAGTCCGTTGGGCTGAATACTTCAACCGTTTTGACTTCATGCTAAAGCACATCCCGGGGGGAGGAACTTTCTAGCTGATGCCCTCTCCCGCATGCCCCAGTACAAATACAAGTGGGAGCAGGCAGTGGACACCATCGTTCCCCCTACTCAAGTAGCTTCCCAAGTGACCACCAGACGACAACACTGCGGCCGACAAGACCAATCAGCAAGCGACCTAACCACAAAACTCAAAATTGAACTGCTAGCAGACCCCTGGTTCCGAGACAATCAACACATCTTGACAAAAAGAGATGACCTCGCATGGAAGGGGACGAAACTCTACGTCCCGGAATCCCTACGCACCTTAATCCTCCAGAGGAGCCATGACGCTTAGCACGGAGGCAGTTCTGGTGGTTCGGCATAAAGAAAGACATGGACAATTATGTGAAAAGTTGCACCATCTGCGCCACAATGAAGAAACAACCAGGAAACCCCCCCCCCCCCCCCCCGGACTGCTGCAACTGGTAGCAGAACCAACGAGACCATGGGAGGAGATTGCAATGGACTTTATAGTGGAGTTGCCAAAAAGTGGGGGAAACACGGTGATCTGGACTGTAATAGACCTATTCTCCAAACAGGCACACTTCATACTCTGCAGCAGACTACCCTCAGCCCACCAGTTGGCCAAACTATTCCTGAAGCACATCTACCGCCTGCATGGCGTACCATGGAGAATTATCTCAGACAGAGGGGACCAGTTCACGGCTAAGTTCTGGAGGGAGTTCCTGGGGTCCATTGGGTCGTCCCAGGGCCTTAGCTCGGCCTTTCATCTGAGCACCAATGGGGGGGGGGCAGTGGTCAGAGAGACTGAATGCCATGGTAGAGCAGTACCTGAGATGCTATGTGAACTATCAGCAGTCCAATTGGGCAGACCTCCTGCCTTTCCCTGAGGTTGCGTACAATAATGCGGTTCACAGTAGCACAGGACTAGCCCCATTCAAAGTAGTGAGTGGCATAGACTTCGTCCCAGTGCCTGAGTATCTAAGGGATCCCCCCTCCTCAGTCAGCTTGACCGATTGGATGTCAATGCTGAAAGCAACCTGGGAGAATGTCAAAAAAGTGCTAGCTAAAGCGGCACAAACCTATAAGAAACAGGCAGACAAACACCGAGCTCTGCAATGACCATTCCAGTTGAGGGAGAAGGTCTACCTCTCCACAAAATATTTGAGGTTAAAATTCTCTAGCAAGAAACTGGTGCCAAAGATTATGGGACCATTCCGCATAGAAAAGATCATCAACCCAGTCACAGTGCAATTGAAATTGCCCCGACTGCTAGGGAAGATATACCTGGTATTCCATAGTAGCCTCTTAAAACCCGTAGTCACATTGACCCTGAGGCCACTAACCCGCAAGCCCCCAGACCCCGTGGTCATAGGGGGCCAAACCCATTATGAGGTGCAGCGAATCCTCGATTCGAGGTGGCACAGGAGACAACTCCAATACTTAATTAAGTGGAAGGGTTACCGCTTATCAGAGGCCTCTTGGGTAACGAGTAGGAACATCCAGGATGATCGCCTTATAGCAAAATTCCACGCAGAAAATCCAAACAAGCCTGGCAGGGGGGATGCTTCCCTAAATCCTATACCTGTACTCAAATTGTTTTTGCTTTGCACAGGTTGCCTTCAGGAAGTGAGGGGAGCCAAATGTCAACTCGCAAAAGTGTTTCTAGTCTGCTCTCAAGTTGCCATTAGAAGCAAGGGGGAGCACATTCCACGCATACCTTCTTCCAATGTTGAATCTCAGATTCAACCAAAGCCGGGTTGTGAAGAGCCCGTGGGAGTGCCTCGTTGGAGAATGTGATTTATGACACAGACTGAAAGGAGGGGGGGAAACAGGGTCAAAGGTGAGCCATAACCTACGTGCGGCAGAGCAGTCCTCACTCGTGTAGATGCTGACATGCTGCTCCTAATAAATAATTGGGTTTCTTTTGGAACTTGGCTCGAGACTCATGAGTCTCGAGACGCATCTGCTTCTTGGCTGTTCAATCTAGGTGTTTCTCCCACCTCTACCCTCTTCCACTGCCTAGTTTCCAAAATTTCTGCCCAGGCCCCTCTCTCCCTTTCAAAAGTATCTTCCAACTCTCTTAATATATTTTCCCCCTGCTTTAATTCATCAGTTACTGTTATTTTCATTGTTGTCTCCTCTTTGTCTTCTTCTTCCTCCATTTCTTCTGTTGACTCCTCCCTTTCCTGGGTGTCTTGGTCTTTACTCATCATCCCTCGTATGGTATTTTCATTTTTTTCCGTAATCTCCTTAAATCCTTTCTCCATGATGTCTTTTATGTTTTGAAAAAATAACACCATCTCCTTTGAAGTTCCACTCATTTCTTCCTTATAAAGCATTTATTTTGTCCAGCAATCCAAGAACTATTTATTCAGTCCTTAAGTTTCCCTTCAAGGAGTCACTAATCCCAGTTCTTTATATCCCATAGGTAAACAATCAGTTCCATTTAAATAGTCCAAGAGGTTATCAAAAGCCTCTTTGCGTCCCCTTTACAGGTTCAATCTTCTAGCATAACATTCAGGGGCCCCTTTGATTAAATAGCTTCCTTATTTTCATATTTGAGTCTCCAGTAGTCATGGGGTAGTTAAGAATGATCCAATAAATATTTTCACAGTCCTTCATATAGGTATTCCCAGACTTGTAATTTTTCCTTTCGTCTTAGCTGTTTGGCGGCCGCGTGACTCCCCCGTGGAAAGGCAGACCTCTGGAAACAGTTTGGAGCCCTGCTGTTGCTCCCACAGGTACCAGGCAGTGCAGCGCCATAGTGTGCATCCCCCTTGGCTCCTTGTACAGCTGGGTGGTCGCTCCCCCCCGAATGGCAGCTCCAGGCCGGCCGGTACACTGGAGCTGACAACTATCAGATGGCCTTGGCCCCCTCTCTGCCTCCAATGCAGAGCCCTCATCTGAGCTTTCCCCAGCCCCCAGGACTGGCCCAAGTTCCTCCCCAACCTCCTCACTGTCTGACTCTGCTGCCAGCTCTGCTGTCTGCCAGCGGGCCACAACACTCCCATCGAACGAAGCCTGCAACGGCGGTGGACCCCACGCCATCTGCTGGGGCCAATACCCTGGTGCCCATATGGGGCCCTGCAGAACCTAGTCTGGCTGATGTGCGTCTGGGATGGCAAGAGAGAATGCCCTTCGACCAAGCTGTTGGGACCCCAGATGCTGCCTCCTGGTCTGGGCACCATGGTCTTCCGCTATAGTGGAACCTTCTGTGGCCTGTTCTGCCCATCTTATCAAACCAGCCAGTGAGGAACTCTGATCCCATGGGCCCACCTGCAAAGTGTCGTGGGATCGGGTAGATGCTGGACCCAGCTGTAATTTTAGGCTAGCCAGATGGAACCGATTCTGCTGAGGCAGAGCCGGCTGAGGTCCCGACCTTCACAGCTGCCATGCTGCTGCCGCTTCTGTTCCTGTCTCCCATGGCTGCCAGGAGGGAGTATCTCAAAAACTGGCATCCCCGAACCGCTCCCGCAGCATATCCATGGTGCAACTACCTGGGGCGGTCGATTAGCTCCACTCCCTCTCATCATCATCTGTCAATCGTCTCTCCCTCCACTCAGTCAATGGAGCCCCACCAGGGGAGGGGGTTGGCACTCACAGCAGCCCAGAGGCCCAAGTTACTGATGAACTGTGCCACCACTCCCCAGTGGACCCAGGGCCCTGGACAGCCTCCAGGACCTTCCAAGCCTCTGCTGGCTGCACCACCTTACGGGCCTCACACTCCTTCAGCCTCACAGCTGGCTGGACACATTCTTCCAAAGCCTCTGGCTTGTGCACCTCCTCCTCCAAAACAGGCTCCACCTCTGGAACCATCCCTTCAGCCATTGCACTGGCTGCCTTCCTCCCTGCTGCTCAACCTCAAAAGGGGCTGTGAGAAAGAGAAAGGGTAAGAAGGGAAAAGGAGGGGGAAAAATACAGAGAGGAGCGCTGACTCTCTCAAAGGTCCAAGGTCGGACCTGGGGCCTTGCAATAGCAAGGCAAAGGAATAGCCAACCAATAGCAAAGCAAAGCAAAGCAAACTTTATTCTTCAAAGCCGGTCCGGAGCCTTGGTACACAGTGAATAGGGAACAACAGAGCCCCTTGCAAAGCGCTTTATAGTCCAGAGACCACACCCACATGCCATCCGGCCATACCCGCCAGTCACCCAGCATCCGGTAGCCAGCATTTGCAGCTTTCCCATCCATCCAGCAGCAGCAGCACCTCCTCCCTGCTGGAGGCATGTTTCCGCCCCTTGCACCATTGGCAGCAACAGCAGTTCCTCCCAACTGGAGGCCTGACCATCAAAGTGACCAGCTGGCGGGCGATCAGCTGGCAAGCACATCTCAGGCATCTCGGGCCTCTCGCTGCAGCAGCAGCAGCCTTCTCTCCTGACCAGAGGCCCAACCCATGAGCGATCAGCTGTTGAGTGGCCAGCTGGTGAGTGGCGGTGGTGCGCATCACCCGGAAGTCCCACTGCAGCAGCCATGGCCTCTCCCATCGCTCCCTTGGCTCCCTCGGTTTCGTGCTGCTGCTTCCTGGTCAGATCATGGCCCCCTCCCACCCAGGTATGATGAGCCGCGGATCAGGGCTCGACAATACCGATCTGGCTTTCCACAATGGAGGCACTGATTTATCCAAATGTTATTGATATAGAGAATGTTACCAGATATAAAGATATTTTAAATGAAAAGGAGGAACTTAAAACTAAACAGGAATTGAGTGATCAAGGGATTGAGATAACATGGTGGTCATACGTGTAGATACAATATAGATACGAGAAGGATGTTAAAATGTATGGTTTAAATAAAGAATTAACAGGACTAGATCAGATATTAACAGGGACAGATGAAAAATTAATAAAGAAAATATATAGCTATTTGTTAATAGCTGAACAATGGAAGAGGAACAAGTAAAAGAGACAACGATAGTATGGGCTAAAAATTTTGGCTATTTGATTGAGTTAGATCAATAGCAGAAATTATGGGATAGAAATTATAAATTAACAACGTCTACTGCATACAAAGAAAATCTTTATAAAATGTTTTATAGATGGCATTTTCCACCCTCAAGGTTAGCAAAGATGTTTAAAGATAAATCTGCAAAATGTTGTAAATGCCATCAGACACCTGGTTCATACTATCATATGTGGTGGAATGTCAAAAAGCGAAAAAATATTGGACAAAAATACATACATGGCTTGAAAAAATGATAAAACAACATAGATTTGAAACCAGAGACATTTTTGTTGGGCATTTTACCAGACAAGTATAACAAGGGGAATGTGTATCTGATTTTACATGTATTGATTGCAGCGAGAATAGTATTTGCACAACAATGGAAAAGTGAAGAGATCTCAACAGATGAAGATGTGATTAGAAAAATATTAGAATGTGCAGAAATGGATAAGCTAACACAATTAAGGAAAAGAAAGAAACTGAATATTTTTTGACTTGGGACTTATTTTATCAATGGCTAGCTGACAAAAACAGGAGTTAGAAACAGGGAAATATATGAAAGGATCAGTGATATAAGGAAGATACTTGGTTAAACAAATAGTATGATTATTACTGTTATTAATATTAATATAATTGATATTAATGCAATGAATATTGTTGTAAACACTGTGATTATTATTTCCTAAAATGATTTGTACCCAGACAACACACTGTTCAATTGAAATTGGAATTTTTGTATGCTATAAAATAAAATAAAAACTTATTTTAAAAAAACAGAGTATCAAGATTGAAATGTTTTACTTCTTCTGAGCTTTTATCACTTTCATCTTGCCATTCAAGTGGGAGGAGGGAGGGGGGGGAAATGGAATGCTAAGCTTTCATCTACAGACCGTGAGAGCTTGAACCTCACCAAGGTCACTGTTGCAGGTGTTAAGACAGAGACATGGACTGTTCCCATAACAAAAGGAAGTCATATAATTGGACAATGTGAACACCCAGGGGTGGGGGAAAAGGGAATCTATTGTTTAACTAAGTAAGCTTTTGCATGGAAAAACCAGAGCTGGTTTTACTTCTGCAGTTCCGAGATGGTGTATCCAATAAAGTTATACTTTTGAGAATTCAAAGATCCCAAGAGTGTCTACTTCTTTTGGTTTTCTAGTTGAACCATTGACATTAAAACAGCTCTCACCAACTTAACACAGCCTACTCGGATGCCTCCAAGAGAGCTGTAACATAACAATGTCTGGGACCAAGAAGAAAACCAATGCCACAGTGAAGCCCAGGGGTGCTCCTCTGTGGGAGGCACCGGTAACAGCCCAGGCAGACTCCGAGGTGAAAACAGTGGTGATGCGATCCAAAGTGAGGGTGGAGAAGGTGGAGCAGCCACCAGTGCAGGGTGAAGGAACTGTGGCAGGATCCCTCTATCCTGACCTGAAGACCTGATTGACGGCCAGGGTGGGGAAGGCAGCTGAGGTGGAATTCCCCTTGATCCCACCAGGGGTTGCCATGACTTCAGGGAGTAAATGGAAGGCCAGGAGGGCCACGGAATGGGAAGAGCCGGTGGAGTGGAAGTTCCTGACCACGTGCCACAGCCCTTCAGTAGAGGAACTGCAAGAAAGGTTTGTCGGAATGGAAGTGGAGGTGCGTGGAACGGTGTTGATGAAGCCATTGGCATTGGGAGCAGGGCTTGGGACTGGCCAGGCATCGGCAACCCAGTCCCCTTCTCAACCCCAACTGGTGGAATTGAGGAGCGTGGGAGAAGGAGCTGTGGGTCCCCGAGGGGGGACTGCTTTCTCCCTCCATTGGCCATGGGGAGAGCTCCATGGGTTCCTGCAGCGGCAGGAGCTCAGGTTCAAGCAGCCCCACCAAGTCTGAGATGACTGGGAACACCCCTCCTCAAAGGGTACATTTGATGGACGGCCAGAGAAGCTTGCCTATTTTCTAAATCAGGTGTGGAATTACTTGGAGTGACATGCGGCAGCCTATCCTGACGAGGCTGCCTGTGTAAACGCTATTACTTTGAACCTGGAAGGAGAAGCTGCAAACTGGGTGGTGTTTCTCCACAACAAAGGGGCTCCAGAGTTGGGAAATGTTTATGCCTTCATGGAGGAGCTTCGAGCTAGATTCAGGGACCCCACTCAAGCCCGTCGGGTGGAATCCGGAATCCACTCCATAAGGCAGGGAAACCGACCAGTTGCTGAGTACATTTCAGAGTTCTGCAGCCTGGCTGGGAAGCTGAGAGGGTGGCCTGAGCGCTTACTGGTCTATCACTTCCAAGATGGGCTAAACAAGGAACTGTACCAAAACTGCCTGCCCCAGGGGATCCCAGATGACCTCCAAGCTTGGTATCAGATGGCGACCACGGTGGAGCTAGACCTGTTGGAGTATCGGCAACACGCAGCACATGAGAGCCACCCCTGCCAGAGTCAGGAGAAACGCCTGCTGGGGCACAGGGGAGGGGCAGCTCCTCCCACAACCCCTTAATGAGAGCCTGCGGCGGCCTGCTACAACCTGCTTCCAATGTGGGGAGGAGGGCCATCAGGCTGCCAACTGCCCAGCCCTGCAGCCTGTGCCGGCATGGAGAACCCCAAGCCAACTGAAGGCCAAAAAACCGCTGAGGAAGACAAAGAAGAAGATGCGAGTGGCACAGCAGGTCATGGAGGTCTCTCCCCCATCCAGCAAGGGGAAGGGAACTCTGACCGTCTGCAACCCTAGCTTGGTCTTCTACGAGAGCGACAGCGAGGGGGAGAACGACCTGATGGTGAGTGGAGCCATTGCCCCTTTGACTGCCCAGGTGGAGATTTTAGTGCCCCACTCAGGAGCAAGGGGGGTCTTCACTGACTTGTTAGATTCAGGTTGCACCAGGGGCAGGTTTCAAATCCTGTCGCTACCGGTTTGCTCATGTGTGCGTGCATGCACAGAAGTGTCTGGGCGGGTGGGCGGAGCCTCCTGCCACCGCTGCTACTGGTTCACCTGATCTGATGAGAACCGGTAGCAACCCACCACTGGGTTGCACCCATTGCCTAGTCAGCCTACGAATGGTGGAAAGGCTGGGACTGAAACTTAAAACCTTGAGGCAGCCCATGAAGTTTGAGCAGGCAGATGGCTCAGTCACGGGGAGGGGGGTGCTCATGATTTTTTTAAAAACATTTTTTTACTTTATAAACAAACAAACATACAATACATAATCAATCATTCAGTGTATCATCTAGGTACGTCTTTTGTGACTTCTTCTTCCTCCTCCAATCTTCATCATTTCTTAATATTTTCCATTCATTTATTATAACATTCTCCCCATATTTCTTGCTTACTATTAATAGATTTATCTATCTTCACTCTCCCCTTTCTTCTTCCATTGTTTCATTGCAACATTACCCTATATATATCTCTTTTCTAACCAATGGTAAAATTTTCCCCATATCTTAAAATATTCCGATTCCTCTCTTTCTTTAATTATCAAAGTCAATCTATTCATTTCTGCACAATCTAATATTTTTTTAATTACTTCCCCCTCTGAAGGGATTTTCTCTGCTTTCCATCTTTGCGCAAATACTATCCTCGCTGCAGTTATTACATGTATAATCAAATATATATTTTCTTTACTAATTTTCTCTGGTAGGATACCCAATAGGAACAGCTCAGGTTTTAATTCTATATGTTGTTGTAGCATTTCTTCTAACCATGTTTTAATTCTAGTCCAATAATTTCTCACTTCTGGACAAGTCCACCACATATGATAATACGATCCTGGTATCTGATGGCATTTCCAACATTTAGCTGACTTATCTTTAAACATTTTCACCAATTTTTCAGGTGGCATATGCCACCTATAAAACATTTTATATTGGTTCTTTTTATATGCTGTGGACATTGTTAATTTGTAATTCCTTTCCCATAGCTGCTGCCATTTATCTAGCTCAATTGAGTATCCAAAATTTTTCGCCCAAGCTATAATTGTTTCTTTTACCTTTTCTTCTTCTAATTCAATACTAAGTAAGTAATTATATATTTTTTAAAATTATTTTATCATCTGTTCCTGTGAGTATCCTATCCAGATCTGTCATTTCTAAATAAAAACCATATAATTTCACATCTTTTTCATATCTTGTTTGTATTTGCATATGTGTATACCAATCCATCTCAATCCCTTGTTCTTCTATTTCTTGTTTCCCTTTCAATTCCCCCTTATCTGTTAATATATCCTTATATCTAAGAATATTTCTAAAATTAATAATATTTGGGTGTATTAGCACTTCCATTGTTGATAACCATATTGGTATTTTCAAATAATATTTATCTCTAACCCTTTCCCACACCAATAACAATGCATTTCTTACGTAGTGTCTCTGAAAGTACGTATGCATCTTGCTTCTGCCATACCATAAGAATGCATGCCATCCCAATTGTAAATCGTGTCCTTCCAAGGTTAATAGCCTTGTATTTCTTAGTTCAATCCATTCTCTCATCCAAATCAACACTGCTGCCTGATAATATAGTTCCCAATTCGGCAGTCCAAATCCTCCATGCAATCTCGCATTCTGTAGCATTTTTATGTTGATTCTCACTTTCTTTCCTTGCCATATAAATTTCCTTACTATTTTATTAAGGTGTTCAAAATAAGTCTTTTCCACTTTTATCGGTATTGTCTGAAATAGAAACAATAGTCTCGGTACTATATTCATCTTGATTGTTGAGATCTTTCCCATTAATGATAACTGCAAATTTTTCCATTTCTCCAGATCTTTCTCAATTTGTCTTTTTAAATTATAATAATTGTCTTCTTTTACCGTTATGTAAGGTCCCAAAATGTACTTGAGTCATCAGAATGCCAAAGAGAGAGACTCAAGATGAGGCTTGCAAAAAGAAGCAGATTTTATTTATGGCCAAAAACAAAATACTGGGTGGGACTATATCCAGAACATACAGATACAATGCATGTGAGGAGATAGCCACACCTTGGGGAAGATATGGCATCCTTTTTATACCCTCAGAGACATCAACTTAGTACCCAATTCTGGCCTCCTAGTTTAGGTTTGTATATTCCTTGTTGCCCTGCAAAGGAATAGAAGCCTCCCAATTAGCGTTATCTCTTCCTTGAGCATTTCTTTGTTCTCCCAATTGCTCATTTGGCCCCCTGGTTCTGCAAGGAACGAGCTTATACAGATCAAAGGTGTAAGTTAGGGCTAAAATGTAAATTATCCCTTGGATGATGTCTGTTGCGAGCCCTCTCTGTGGGGGCCAACGGCTCACCCCCAATAGTCAGCGATGGTACCAACTGACTATATCAGGATGCCAGAAGCCACAGCCACTCGGTCTTGGATGGGTTGAGCCTGAGCCTGTTTCTCCCCATCCATATCCGCACGGCCTCCAGGCACTGGGACATCACATCAAGGGCATCGTTGGGGGCTTCCGTTTCCGGTCCCGCGGGCGACGGACACTGATCGGGCTAGCTCTGGCCCCAGTGTCTGATCCCCCCATCTGGAGGACCTTTGGGCCAAACGCCCCATTTTTGGGGGCGTTTGCCGTTTGAGGGCGGCTCGCCAGGGGTCCCCTGCCTCACATCCAGGGGCCGGGAGGCCGATGCTGGCGCGCCCGAGGCTCCAGAGGGGGTGGGAGGCGATCGGCGGCCTGTTCTGAGGCCGCGGAGGCGCCACAGCGCCTGAGGGGACCGGCGTTTATTTACAAAGCACAGCGGACCGAGCTGATTCACCGGTGACTTGAGCAGGCATCCTGGAGGTGAGAGGGGGGGGTTGGAGTTTCCCCCCCCCCTTGTAGCTGGAAAGGTGCCGTGGCTGACAAGTAGGGGGAAAGAAATGGAAGGAAACCCCTTACTTTGTTGACTTTTCTTCTGAGTATGGCTGTATCAGAATTTGTTGGAGAGGTCTGGTGGCCTCTCTTCCCGGTGGTGAGCCATGGTGGCGGTCCGACTTCCTGCTTCTTTATTTATGATTGAAGACAACATTCTCCTCTAAGGCTTCCTGTTTGACCTACTCTATACTCCGGACTCGTTGCTCCTGTGAGCGCCCACTGGTGGATATTTGAAAAATTACACTGACTGTCAATCCCTCTTTCTTCTCTGGAGGTTTGTCTTTTGATTTCTCATCTCCTATTACTGCAAGATGGCTAAGGGTCATCTTAGCAGCTGACATGGAAAAAATTTTGGAAAGACTGGCGAAATTGGATCAGAAGTTGGACAAGTTGGATGATTTGCAAAAAGGATTATCTAAAATTAAATCTGAAATGACACTTATGAAAAAAGATTTAAATGATGTTCAACAGCTGGCAGAGCAAAATAAGAAGAAGATGGGGGGTCTGGAGGGGGAGGTAAGGGCACTCCAGAGGGTGGAAGAAGGGAGAGGAAACGCAATGCTAACTTTACAATTGGATAAGATGTCTTATTTTCTCAGGTTTCAAAACGTGGAACAACTTGACCAGGAAAATTTGAGAGAAGTGATGGTTAAAATGTTGGGTGAATTTCTAGAAAGAGATTTGGAGTCCATTGGAAGGGATGTGGATTTGGTGTATAGAGTAAACTCACAATTTGCAATTTTACATAGTTTACCAAGAGAGGTTCATATTAAATTTGTAAGAAGGGAACTGAGAGATGAGATATTGAGAAAACAAAGACTGGGGGCGCTGGTGTACAGGGGCAAGGAGGTCACCATCCTGAAGCAGATTCCCAGACAGGTACGAGAATTAAGGAGAAAATATTATTTTTTATCAAACAAGCTGTACCTTAAGGGAGTAGGTTTTAGGTGGTTGATTCCGGAGGGTTTGATGATTTTTTGGGAGGATAGTAAGAAGAAAATTAATAACGTAGCGGAAGCTAAGGCTTTTTTTGACCAACATAAATCCTTCCTAGATGGAGAAGATACAGGAGCCGAAGAGGGGGAAGTATTAGATGATCAAGGAGCGGGGGCGGACGGAGCTGTGGCGGCCCTGGGGGAGGGGGGAGGCCAGACCATGGTTTTAAGAGCTAGAACCAGGAAATGAAGAAAGGAGGGGAATTCATTATTTAATGTCTTTTACTTGACATCTTTTTTTTCTCTCTCTTTTTACTGTATTTTGTATAACACTTTGGCTATTTGCTTTTTTCTGTTTATATAACTTTTATACAACCTGGTTATTTGTATTGATTTAACATAATAATGTCTGTTGTGTGAGAACTTAAAAAAGAGTATAATAATTGAAATATCTTTTTACAAAGATATTGAAAATTCAACATATTGTAAACTATAATACTGTATATTTTTAACTAATAAAAACTTTTTACAAAAAAAAAAAAAAAGGGCATCGTTGGGGTGGTCCGGGGTGGACATGTACAGCTGAGTATCATCAGCGTACAGATGGCACTTCACCCCGAAACCACGGATGATCTCACCCAGCGGCTTCACATAAATGTTGAACAAAAGGGGCGAGAGAACCAACCCTTGCGGCACCCCACACACAAGGCGCCTCGAGGTCGATCTCTGTCCCCCCGTCAACACGAACTACGACCGGTCAGAGAGGAAGGAGGAGAACCGCCGCAACACGGTGCCCCCTATCCCCAACCCCTCCAGTCGGCGCAGCATGATACCATGGTCGATGGTATCAAAAGCCGTCGAAAGATCTAATAGGACCAGGACAGAGGAACAACCCCTGTCCCGAGCCCTCCAGAGATCATCCACCAATGCGACAAATGCACCCTAAACAGGGTGGCTGGCCGATTATCTGATGACGCGATAAGAGCGGAAAAATACTCAGATTTTGCCGCTTTTATCGCCACTAGGTAGGTCTTAATATGAGACCTCACCAGTGTCCAGTCGGATTCGGATTGGCTGGCCCTCCAACCGCTCTCTAGGTGTCTTTTCCGGCGCTTCATTTCCCTCAGCTCCTCGGAGAACCAGGGAGCCACACAGGATCGGCACCGGGTCAGAGGCCGCAAAGGAACGACGTGATCCAAGGCTCCGGCGGCCGCCCTATTCCAGGCGGCTACCAGGTCCTCGGTCGAGTCGTGAGCCAGAACCTCAGGGAATGGCCCAAGCTCCCTCTGGAATCCATCGGGATCCATCAGGCACCTGGGGCGGAACCACCTAACCGGTTCCGCCTCCCTGCAGCGGGGGGCAGCGGTACAGAAGTCCAGTCGGAGGAGCGAATGATCAGACCATGACAAGGGTTCGATGACTACATCCCCTATATTTAGATCATTCAGCCACTGACCTGAGACAAAAATCAAGTCCAGAGTGTGTCCCCCCGTGTGAGTTGGGCCATGAACTACCTGGGTCAGGTCCATAGCCGTCATGGAAGCCATGAACTCCCGAGCCACTTCCGACGTCTCGCCGACAGATGGCAGGTTAAAATCCCCCATTATTATTATTATTATTATTATTATTATTATTATTATTATTATTATTATTAATTCAATTTCTATACCGCCCTTCTCCTTTCGGACTCAGGGTGGTGAACAGCCAACTAAAAGCACAAATACAAAAGTTAAAAGCAATTTAAAATGATCTAAATAAATTTGGCCCAATTTAAATTAAAAATCAATAACAAAGACTTTAAAACCGGCATGGGGTCAGGCCAGCCCAGCTAACCGAAAAAGATGGGTTTTCAGGGCCCAACGAAAAGTCTGGAGGTCTGGGATCACTCGTATCTCTGGGGGGAGGTCATTCCAGAGGGTAGGCGCCACCACAGAGAAGGCTCTCTCCCTGGGGGTCGCCAGCCGACATTGTCTGGCCGACGGCACCCTGAGTGACACGGTGCCCCCTATCCCTAACCCCTCCAGTCTGTGCAACATGATACCATGGTCGATGGTATCAAAAGCCGCTGAGAGGTCTAACAGGACCAGGATAGAGGAATAACCCCTACCCCGAGCCCTCCAGAGATCATCCACCAACGCGACCAATGCTGTTTCCGTGCTGTAACCAGGCCTGAAACTGGACTGGAGCGGATCCAAATAGACAGCTTCATCCAGGTACTGGGGAAGCTGCCGCGCCACCACTCTCTCAACAACCTTCGCGATAAAACAAAGGTTGGAGACTGGACGATAGTTGGCCAAAACAGCTGGATCCAGGGAGGGCTTCTTGAGGAGGGGCCTCAGCACCGCCTCTTTCAAGGCGGCCGGCAGGACACCCTCACTCAAAGAAGCATTAACAATCCCCTGGAGCCAGCCTTGTGTAACCTCCCAGGAGGTAAGGTACCAAACCAGGAGGGACACGGGTCCAATAAACATGTGGTTGCGTTCAGCCGTCCCAAGATCCTGTCCACGTCCTCGGGAGCCACAGGGTCGAACTCCTCCCAGATAATATTCTCAGGACCTGCCTCAGTCATCTCGTCTGAACTAACCCAGTCAGCAGCCAAGTCTTCCCGAATCTGAGTGATTTTATCATGCAGATACTGTACAAAATCCTCAGCTCGACCCTGCAAGGGGTCATCTCGCACTCCCAGATGGAGGAGGGAGCGGGTCACCCTAAACAGGGCAGCTGGGCAGTTATCTGATGACGCGATAAGAGCAGCAAAATAATCCGTTTTTGCTGCTTTTATCGCCACTAGGTAAGCCTTAATATGAGATCTTACCAGTGTCAGGTCAGATTCAGACCGGCTGGCCCTCCAACTGCTCTCTAGGCATCTTTTCCGGCGCTTCATCTCCCTCAGCTCCTCAGAGAACCAAGGAGCTAAGTGAGTTTGGTGCCGGGTCAGAGGCCGCAAAGGCACGACTCGGTCCAGAGCCCCGGCGGCTGCACTATTCCAGGCAGCCACTAGGTCTTCAGCCGAGTCATGAGCCATGACTCGGGGGTATCCACCGCCACCCTGGCTATCACATCGAGCAGCTCGAGCAGCTCGGGCAGGGCTGCTGCTACGTGGCAGGGAGTCAGGTACACAGTCAGCAGGCCCATGTGAACCCCACGACCCCACTTCACAAGGAGGGACTCACATCTGGCTATCTGAGGAACAGTAGCCTCCCTCGGACCCAGATCTTCTTTAATAATAACCGCCACCTCACCGCCCCTACCCTGAGCCCTCGGCTGATGGAACGCACAGAAACCTGGTGGACACAGTTCAATGAGGGGGACCCCCCTCCTGCCCCAACCAGGTCTCTGTAACACCCGCCAGGTCCACACACCCCTCCTGTATAAGATCGCAAATGAGGGGGGCTTTATTTACCACGGACCTGGCATTGCACAACATCAGCCGAAAACCCGGGCCCTGAGGGTCTGGACTACCCAGGGAACAAGAGGAGCCTTGGGGGCCGGAGCGCGCAATCGCTTGGAGACAGCGAGTGCGCACTCCCCTAACATGATATGGCCCCCTGCTCCCACCATATCTGCCCCTCCCAACCACAGTACCAATGGAACAGCCCTCCACAGTATGGAAACTGGCTCCCTCCTTAACCCCGGACCCTTCACCCCCTGTAACATCGCCCCTCGCTGGGCTAGTCCCTACCCCCCGTGGATTATCCCTCCCAGAACCCCTTAAAATACTATCTAAAACCTTAGTCAAAAAGCCTCTCAACCCCCTTCTCACACCATGCCACCTCTCGGGGTTCCAAAACCCGTCATCAAGGTAGGCCCTCGATAGAGTGGAGGGCCAAACCTGCCAGAGGGGGGAGTCTTGCAGTGCAAATAGCTCCGCCACCGAGTACATCCAGTAAGACCAGGATGGGAAAAGCAGCTTGGTAGGGTCCAAAAAAGTCCTAGGACAGAAAGAGTCTCCATATAGGTAGTAGCCCGGGCTCCACTGCCCTCTCACAGCAGTGGGAGGAGTTAGTTAATACAGTCACTCAGAGGGAAAAATTCCTGGCCACCCTCTCACAGTGGCCGGCCAGATGTCCAAAGGCAAGGAATTTGATGGTTTAATCTCCTCTGGTGATAGATGGTTCATAAGCGCCAACTCCCTCAGGGTCCACACAGTACTGTCCAAGTCCCCTTCTGCCAGGGAGTTTCGATGGAATAAGTTCAATAAAAGCGGGGTATAGATGAAAGCAGCACAACAGTACCACAGGAGGATAAATGTACTCAAGGGAGGGAGGGGGGAGGCTGACCCTCCAGGCCGATAACAGGGCCAAAAAGAGGGGGAGGAGAGGCCACCCATGGCGGCCCAATACCTGAGCCATCCACCGGATCGAGCCAGGAGTCCCGTCCGATCCCGACCTGCTACAAAGTGACATCACCGGAAGTCGATAATAGATGCAATGGAGTATTATGAGATCTTTGCGGATAAGGAAGTAGCATTTATTTTTATTGATGCTCAGAAGGCCTTTGACAGGGTTAGCTGGAAATTTGTTTGCCTTGTTAGATAGGAAGGAATTCAGAGATAATTACATACGGGTGGTAAGATCTATTTACTCAACTCAAATAGCTAGAGCTTTAATCAATGGGGAAGAAACAGGCAAGATTGAAATTGGAAAAGGCACGAGACAAGGATGCCCACTGTCCCCACTTTTATTTATATTTGCACTAGAGCCTCTCCTAAGGGAAATTAGGAGGAATCAGGGAATAAAAGGGCTGAAGGTGAGATCTGAAGAATATAAAATTCAGGCTTATGCGGATGATTTGCTTTTTATTGTAGAGGATCCCTTAGATTCAGGTAAAAACTTACTTCAGGAGATAGAGAATTACGGTAGAGTTGCAGGTTTCCAAAGTAACAAAGATAAGATGAAGATTATAACAAAGAATATGGCACGGAACCGTTGGAGTGAACTGGAGAGAGAATTGGGCCTTCAAGTGACTAAAAGAATAAAATATTTGGGTGTCTGGATGTCTTCTAAAAATACGTCTATTATGGCAGATAATTATATAACGCTGTTAGCCCAAACAAAGACAGACTTAGAGAAGTGGGAACACTTGCAACTCTCCTTACTCGGGAGGATAGCTACGATTAAAACCCATGTGCTCCCGAAATGGAACTATTTATTCCAGACTGCCCCTGTGAGATTGGATAGCGGTTGTTTTAAACGGTTAGATAGCTATGTGAGGAAATTTGTTTGGCAGAAGAAGAAGCCCCAGATAAAACTTAAAAGGCTTCAAGAGGCACCATGTAGAGGGGGATTTGGTTTACCAAAATGGGAGTTCTACTACCAAGAGGCTAATTTAACTTGGATTAGAGATTGGATACTTTTAAATAGGAAGAGGATTCTTACATTGGAGGGTTATGATTTGTGTCAAGGTTGGCACCATTTTCTATGGAGAGAGAGGGGTAAGAAATGTGGATACTTTAAGAGACACTACCTTCGGAGAATCTTATTAGAATCCTGGGAAAGAGTTAGGAATAGGTATTATTCAATGATCCCAATTTGGTTTGCTCCACTAGAGGCAGTAACACACTCCACACTATATAATAAGGAAATATCATTGACATATCAGGACTTGCTTGATCCCCAAGGGGAGTTGAAGACCCGTGAGGAGCTTATGAACCAGGGCAAGAAGGTAGATTGGTGGGCTTATGCCCAAATACAGTTGAGAGTCAGAAGGGACAAAGGAAAGGAGGGAATTTATAGGTCATTACAGGAGTTAGATAAAATTTTACTGGGAATCGAAAAGAAGTTACTTTCAAGGTGCTACCAATTCTTGGTATCACAATGGATTGGTGAGGAAGTGATTAAAGACACCATGATTGCCTGGGGGAGGAACCTCGGATCTTCTCCAGATCTGGACAAATGGGAGGCGATATGGAACAGGAATATGAAACTTACTTTGGCAACCCCCTACAAGGAAAATATTTATAAAATGGTCTATCGTTGGCATATCCCCCCAACAAGAATTGCAAGAATGTTCCTGGGAGCTTCTCCGTCATGTTGGAAGTGTGGGAACAGTAATGGGACATACTACCACCAATGGTGGACTTGCCCTAAAGCAGGCAAATGTTGGTCCAAGGTCCGGAACTGGATAGTGGAAATTAAAAGTTATAATATAGAGCTGAAACCAGAAGTTTTCTTATTGGGAATGAAACCAGATAAAATAACTAAGGAAAAATGGTACTTGATCCTCCACATCACTACTGCAGCTAGGATATTATATGTGCAAGAGTGGAAAAATGAATTAATATCCACAGAGAATAAATTGATTTGGAAAATTTCAGAATGCGCAGAGGCTGATCAGTTAACGAAATTTCTTAGGAACCAAAAAGATTCTGATTATTACGAACGTTGGAACTTATGGTATATTTGGGTGAAAGAAAAGAGAGGGAAATGAAATGGATCTTATCAGTGATCTAAATTGTATAGGCGCATATTTGTGTACGTTCATTGCAATAACTTTGTATGTATATATGTAAAGAATTGGTTTTTTAAAAAATGGAAATAAACTTATTTTTTAAAAAAATAAATAAAAACCCACTATGCTCCTGCTCCATCAAAAACAGTGAGGCATTACAAATTCCAGCACTGAATGCAGCAGGATGGAGAATCTATCAATCAATATGTTGCTGCCCTATGAAAAGCCGCTGCCCACTGTGAGTTTAGAGACTTGGATAATATTTTAATCAACCAGATTATTTGGGGCATAAAAGACCTCCGGCTGCAGAGAAGACTCTTGTCAAAGACTAATCTGACATTGCAGGCCGCATTGGACGAGGCAAGGGCAACCAAGTCGTCAAACAGGGAGGCTGAGTCCCTTCAGATGCTAGCTACAGCTCTGGCTGCAACGAAACAAACTGCCACCATACATAAGAGCCGTCACAAAGATGAGGACTCCGAAAGCAGTGAGGACGAGGTCTATTGCACAGAGAGGAAGAAACCCACTGATCAAGAGAATAAAAGGCAACCATGTGCCAGCTGTGGGGGGCAGCACCCTAGGGCAGTGATGGCTAACCTTTTTGCCATCGTGTGCCAAAAGCGGGGGGAGCACGGGGAGGTCACCCACATGTGTGCCCACACCCATAATTCAATGTGCCCCGCCCCTGAGCATGTGTGTGCGCCCCCCCACTTTTAGCACGTGATGGCACAGTGGGCCTGGTAGGCCTGTTTTTCACCCTCCCCAGGCTCCAGAGGCTTTCTAGGAGCCTGAGGAGGGTGAAAATGGCCTTCCCCACCCCCCTGGAGGCCCTCCGGAGGCCAGAAACAGCTCATTTCCCAACTTCCAGTGAGACCAAAAGGCCCAAAAACCAGCTGGCTGGCGCACACATGCGTGCTGGAGCTGAGCTACGGCAACACTCGCGTGCCCACTGATATGGCTTCTGTGCCACCTGTGGCACCCGTGCCATGGGTTCGCCATCACGGCCCTAGGGCATCCTGCCGTTACAGGGATGCCATCTGCTGCTGATGCGATAAGAAGGGGCATTTGGCAAGAGTCTGCTGAGCAAACCTGCCCATTAGTCATCGAGCAGCCTCAGACATTCCAAAAGCAGAGGCCCCAAGACTATTTAGGTGGGAAACGTGGAAGCCAAGGCACGAAACGGTAAACGTGAGAGCGCCAGAAACAAACTGCCAGACTAGAATAGGGCAGGTGAGCATCCCCTGCAGGAAGAAATTACATGTCACTGTACAAATTGAAGGGTCGCCCTGCGACATGGAAATCGACACCGGGTCGTTGGTAACCATTATCTCCTGGCATATTGGGGTGCCCACATACTTGCCGAATTCCGGATTAAACACGTCTTGTAACTCCCGGAACAGGTCATTGGCCCACGAGCTTTCGATGGCATTGATGCCAGTTACCCCCAGTCCGAGGGACTCGAACCAGTCCAATCCGAGCAGGTTGGGAAGGTTTCCACCAATGACTGTTAAGATCAGGTCACCCTGGAACTTGTTGAACTCGGCAAGTAAGTGGGCACCCCAATATCATTTAGTCTAGACCCCAAGGTGGCACCAATTAGGTTGAAACCCCAGAGGGTTTCATTTGCCCTAAAACCCAGGATAGATAAGGAACTAGATAAACTGATCCGGCAGGGCATTCTTGAGCCAGTTGACCACGCTAAGTGGGAGACCCCTATTATCACCCCGGTCAAGAGTGATGGCTCTGTGCACATCTGCGCTGATTATAAGTGCACGTTGAACAAAGCTCTCCAGCAGAGCGTGTACCCAGTACCCATAGTTCAGCACCATTTGCATACCCTGGGCCCCGGAAGGATTTTTGCAAAATTGGACCTCACGCAGGTATATCAGCAGCTGCCGGTAGATGGCGCTACTGCCGAGGCCCAAACCATTGTAACGCATAGAGGGGCGTTCAAATGTCACCGTTTACAATTTGGCATTAGCTTTGCCCCGGGTCTTTTCCAGAGTGTGATGGAAAGACTATTGCAGAAAATTCCCGGGGTAGTGCCATACTTCAGTGATGTTTTGATTACTGCTGGTGATGAACAGCAACTTCACTCCCGTCTGAGGGAGGTGCTGTCAAAATTTAGGGCTGCAGGGCTCCGAGTAAAGGGCAGCAAATGCCAGATTGGGGTTCCCGAAGTAGAGTTCCTGGGGTATAGGATAAATGGGGAAAGCATATACCCTACCCAAAGCAAAGTCAGAGCAATTCAGGAAGCCCTAGCTCCACAGAACCAGACTGAATTACAGGATTTCCTTGGTTTGCTCAATTTCTATAGTGTTTTTTTAAAAGAATACGGCCACCATTGCTGAACTGCTCCACAAACTACTAGCAAAGAAGAACCTTTGGGTCTGGGGACACAAGGAAGCTGCAGCTTTTGCTGCAGTAAAACGGCTCCTTTCTGCTGACAGTTTTCTGATTCAGTATAATGACACCTTACCGTTGGTGCTAATTTGTGATGCCTCTCCTTTCGGTGTGGGGGCTGTGCTTAGCTACCGTCTCCCTTATGGAACCGAGGCCCTGGTCGCCTATTTCTCCAGGACGCTTCCCAGTGTGGAGAGGAACTATAGCCAGTTGGACAGGGAAGCGCTGGCTGCTGTGGCTGGAGTCAAGTGGTTTCATGAATACTTGTTTGGGAGGGATTTTGAATTGTTTACAGACCACAAACCTCTTTTGGGACTCTTGACGGGTGACCACCCCACACTGGTGGCATTGTCCCCCCGTTTTATGAGATGGGCCATATTCTTTTTTTTTTAATTTATTCATTTATTTATTTTATCTTATACATCCAACAAACATTAAATCTATAGCGGTCTACATCACAACGGGAGAAGGAAATAAACTTGTCCCATTACATATATAGGGTAATGTACAAAAGTCTATTACATATACCAATTGACATGCTTATCCAATATCTCTATTTATAGCTCGATTTGACATCCAATTATACCATTGATTCCAAGATATATAGTAATCTGTGTCCCCCCGTCCTTTCAGTAACATAGTAAGCTGATCTGATTCCACACAATTCATTATTTTCTGAATTACTACTTGTTCAGGTGGGCTAACATTCATCTTCCAGTATTGGGCCCATGCCAATCTTGTAGCCGTTGTTATATGCAGCAGCAGGTACCATGCCGTTCTATTAACATTTTCGGGTCTTATCCCTAATAAAAATACCTCAGGACGCAGTTGTATATGCTGCCCCAACATTTCATTAAGCCACTTCAGAATATTCTTCCAAAATTTCATTGCCTCTCGGCAGGTCCACCATTGGTGGAAATATGTGCCTTCTTTAACGCCACATTTCCAACAGACTGAGGGTGTTCCAGGGAACATTTTTGCGAGTCTGGCCGGCGGTAAATGCCATCGATATGCCATTTTATATATATATTCTTTATATCCTATTGACCGGGTTAATTTCATATTCTTAGTCCAAATTTCGCTCCACCTCTCAGGCTCTATTGAATAACCTAAATTCTTCTCCCAGGCATGAACTGAAGTCTTCACACCTTCCTCACCTATCTCCATAGCCATAAAGAATTTATAACATTTAGATAACACCTTTTCATCCACCCCCAATAATATTCTATCCAAAATCTGCACCTCTCGGCTAATTCCAGGTCTCTGTCTATCTCTCATATACTTACTGCTAATTTGCATGTACGTCCACCAGTCTAGGTTCACTCCTTGTTCTTGAAGTAACAATTTAGTTTTTAACTTCCCATTCATATCTAATATTTCTTTGTAAGTCAATTTTTTTCCTGGATTATACAGACTCGGATAGATCACAGCTTCCATAGGTGAAACCCAGAGTGGTACCTTATTATAGTATGTTTTCCTAATTTCCATCCAACTCTCAATCAAGACTCCTCGCATGTGATATTTCGTAAAATATGCTGGGGGTTTGCCTCTCTCCCACCATAGGTGGGCATGCCACCCCTGTTGGAGATCATGACCTTTGATTGCTAACAGATGTCTCCTTTGTAGTGTAATCCATTCACGGATCCAAACCAAAACCACCGAATTATAGTAATACTTCCAATTTGGGACCCCCAACCCGCCTTGTTCTTTCGGTTTCTGCATTGTTTTCAACTTAATTCGAGGCTTCTTGCCCTGCCAAATAAATCTATTTGTAGCCCTGTCCAGGTTCCTAAAAAAGGTTTTATCTAGTCTAACTGGGGCCGTTTGAAAGAGAAATACCATTCTGGGCACTACGTGGGTCTTAATTAAGGCTATCTGTCCCATTAATGACAATTGTATCTTGCCCCATTTCTCCAAATCTTTGTCTAGTTGCTCAGTTAATTTTGGATAGTTATCCATCTTTATTGAGGAGCATCTATCAGACAGCCAAATCCCTAAATATTTGACTTTATGAACTACCTGGAGGCCCAAAGTGTTTTGTAATTCTAATTTCTCATAACGGCGGGCACAGCAGTCATGCCTGGGAGTGACACAGCCTTCCTCCAATGGGACCGGGTCTGCTGAAAGTTCTTAAATCCTGCCTCTTCCTGTGTAGTCCAGTTTTTCAACTCGGTCTTCTCTGGGACAGTCATGTCTGTAATTGCTCTAAACCTAGCTCTTTAGGATATTCTAATTTGTTTCTATTTTATTTTATTTTATTTTCTTGCTCATTTGTTTGCCTTTATTTAGAGCAAGAAGGGCTTTTGCCTGAAACTGCTCAGAGCCGCTGGAGCGGCTCTGGACTGCCGGCTGGCAGGTCCTTTTGTATTGCGCCCACGAGCTTGCTCCGTAGCGCTTAGCTGAGCCCCCAAACTCATAATTTGGCATTTTCGGCGTGGGCAGGCAGCTGCTTATAGGGCTTTTGCTCTGAAGACAATTTGGCGCAAAGGCATTACCGCACCCTTTTCAATCGCGCCAGGCCGGACGGCTAGCGATTTCTACTCTTCCCACGAAGCTCAGCAATCACAAGTATTGGGAGACTGGACTTGAATATTTACAACAGTATTAATTGGTATTGGGGTTTTAGCCCTTAATTGAAGTGTCTGGAGTCTGTTCCATTTCTGGAGGCCCGAGTTAGCAAATTCAAAATGGCCGACGCGGCTAAGTCTAAGGCTTCCTGCAAGTCATCCAGATGGAAAAGGCAGCATGAGGCTGACCCAGGCAAGGGTGGCTCTTCTCACCACCTCAAAGCTTCTAAAGTGCCTCGCCCATCTGATCCCAAGAGCTCAAAATCCTATAGGGATGAGGCTAGACGCCATAGGGCTATAGAAAGAGCGATTCAAAAAGCTCAAGCTGAGAAGGCTGCTGCCTCAGACCATATTCAGGCCTCTCCCTCTTCTTCATCTGCCTCAGCCACAGGAGTTCCACCTACTGTCCCCCAGCCCTCTCATACTCCTGCTCTATCACCAGATAGGTCTCTACATGAGGGTTCAGGTGTGGCTGATGTCTCATCAGTGTTTCCTATTTCTGCTACAGAATCTAGCCACAACATTATTGAAGCTCAAGATACTTCTCAAGCTGAGTCAGCTCATACAGATTCTGTCTCTGGAGGGGGGGACCACTCAAAACCAGACCAAATGATCCCAGAAATTCCACCTGCCCTGGCTTCGTTCATCTCCAATGCCATTCGCCAAGGCATTGCTGAGAGTCTCTATCAACGAGCCCCTTCTGAAGCCTCTGACTTAGAAAGTCATCATAGCCATTCACATAGACCTCAGGTATCTAAAGATTCTGAAGCTCATCAGGAAAGTTGTAATTCTCCTCATTCTGACAGCCAAGATTCTCTCTCGGAAGGAGAGATCATTCCTGATCAAGAACTCTCTGAGGATGAGGGCCTAGAACCAGATCAACCTTCCTTTGTAGGGCTCTTTAGACCTCAAATGTTTAGATCATTGTTGTTTAAAGCTCAAACTACTCCTCGTCTTGGTGTCCCCAGCTCTAGGTCTGATCCTGCCTCTTCTTCTTCTGATCCAACTATGTCAGTTTTTCTGGAACCCACAGTTCACGCAGAGGTCGTTCCTCACCTAAATTGTTCTCAGATGTAATCCAACGACAATGGTCTTTTCCCAGTGCAGGTCCTCTTCCTAACTGGACAAACGTTTCTACAATTTGGCAACTGATTTCTCTCATATATTACAGGTTCCTGCTGTGGATGTGCCTATAGTGGCCTTGTCATCATCATCTCTTGTTTCCGGTCCTGCGGAAGAAGCCTTGCGCCTAGAGGATAAGAGGGCAGAGAGAAATCTTATTAAGGGACATCAGTCCTCTGCATGGGCTGTTCAAGCCTCCTCTGCGGCCTCATTTTTCAACCGTGCAACTATACTATGGCTGAAGCAACTTCAGGAGAAGATTCCAGCAGCTGATCTCAGGTCTCATCAGGCCTTAAATAAAATTTTGGCAGCTGTCGAATTCTCAGCAGATGCCACTCTCAATGCTGCTCACTTTTCTGCCAAAGCTATTGGTTCTTCGGTGCTTTCTAGACGCCTCCTCTGGCTCAGAAATTGGCATGCTGATCAAAGGGCTAAATGGTGTCTGGCTTCTTCTCCTTTTCAGGGTGACAAGCTGTTTGAGGCCCCTCTAGAACCCCTCCTGGTCGAGACCAAGGATCATCAAAGATCTTGCCTTCCCTTTCTAGAAGGTCGGAGGCCCATCCACAGAGCTCCTTTCATTCGGGATCTTTTCGTGGCCAAGACTTCAGCTTCTACCAGCAACGTTCCCAGTGTTCTTTCCACCCGAGGGGATTTCAACCACAGGACACTCAGGTTAGACATGGGTACAGGTTCTCCTCCAGGAGACTGTTTAGAGGATCCAGGGGCCAGCCCTTTCACCGAACCTGCTAATTCTCCCCCTGATTCCATAATTGGTGGCAGATTATCCTTTTTCACTGACAAGTGGGATGCCACCATTTCAGATTCCTGGGTTAAGGACACAATTCGATTCGGCCTCGCTCTCAAGTTTCGCTCCAATCCCCCCAATTGTTTTCTGCGCTGCCCTCTTTCTTTGGACAGGACCAAACGTGCCCATGTAGACGCGGTTATTGACCATCTCTTGCGAATCAAGGCCATTCAACCTGTCCCCTCCCTTCAACGGGGACGAGGATTTTATTCCTGTTTGTTCCTAGTACAGAAATCCTCGGGGGATTGGAGGGCTATTCTAGATCTGAAATCCTTGAACTGATATGTCATTTTCTGCCGGTTCAAAATGCAATCACTTCAAACAATCCTGTTAGCCATCAGACCTGGAGATTTCATATCCTCTATTGATTTAATGGAGGCTTATTTGCATATCCCCATTCTCCCTGAACATTGTAAATTTCTCCATTTTTGTTACAATGGTAGACATTTCCAATACAGGGCCCTTCCATTTGTAAGCGCCTCATGCGTTTACAAAAGTTATGGCTGCCCTCATAGGTCATATTTCATCTATCCCTGTTAGGATACTTTTTTACCTGGATGATATTCTCATCCTTTCCCACTCTGAGATTACGGCTTGTTGGGATGTCGCCACACCCATTCAGATTTTAAGGGCTCATGGTTTCTCTATTAACTAGAAGAAGAGCCATTTGACCCCTTCTACCCGTCTTCAACATCTGGGGTCAGTGATTGATACAGTTGCCTCCAAAGTCTTCCTAACCCAGGATCGCCAGGATAGTCTCTTTGGTCTGGCCCTACGCTTTGTTCACCAGAGGTCTGCTTCCCTCCTGGGTTTATCTAGTTTATTAGGAAAAATGGTGTCCGCTTATGGTATAGTACCCTGGTCTCGTCTTCATAGCAGGGAATTACAGTGGCTTCTTCTTCCTTATCAACGGAACCTCAGCAATCCTTCGACCATCCTTATTTCTCTCCCCACGTCTGTCTCGAGTCTCTCAGATGGTGGACTCCTGAAGCAGTATCCAAGGGCTGCATTTTCCAAGAACCTCACAGAGTAGTCATCACGACGGATGCGAGCCTAGTAGGTTGGGGGGCACATCTAGGAACACACATGGCTCAGGACAGGTGGTCCCCACTGGAGCGCTCCCTCAGCATCAACCTTCTGGAGCTAAGGGCGGTTTATCTCGCTCTTCAGAGTTTCAAGCCCCATGTACTTGGCAAGGATGTCCTTGTCCTCACGGACAACATCACCGCCAAAGCACACATCAACAGACAAGGAGGGACCCATTCGCGGGTTCTCCTACAGGAGGCTCTTCGCCTGGGGCTCTGGGCTGAGTCCCATCTAACGTCTCTTCGAGCAGAACATATATTGGGGGTGGCCAATGTTCAGGCAGGCTCTCTCAGCCGCAATCCAATCGACCCAGGGGAGTGGAGCCTACACCCGCTTCTATTTCAGGAACTGACCAGACGGTACGGCACACCACTGGTAGACCTGTTCGCCTCGGAACTCAATCATCAACTCCCTCGTTTCTTCTCCAAGTTTCCGTCTCCGGGAGCAGAAGCAGTGGACGCCTTACGCAGCCTGTGGCCTCCAGGCGTACTATTCTACGCATTCCCTCCGTTCCCTCTCATAGCCAAGGTGGTCCGGAAACTCATCAGGGAGAAGGCGGAACTAGTCCTCCTGGCCCCTCACTGACCTCGACATCCGTGGTTCGCGGACCTGGTGTATCTGTCCGTTGCCCCTCCCTGGAGGATCCCCGATGGTCAGATATCACTCCTCCAAGGATGGCTGACTCATCCAGACCCTCAGTCCTTCCAGCTAGCCGTCTGGAGATTGAGCGGTTCCTCTTAACAGAAGCTCTGGTTCCTCCAGACGTCATTGCTACCATCCAGGCTTCTCGCCGCCAATCTACGACTCGTATCTATGACGCCACGTGGAGGGCCTTCTCCAACTGGTGTAGACGGCACAACATCGTTCCTACCTCTGTATCTGTGGTTCAAATCCTTGGATTTCTTCAGGAAGGCTTCTCCTCAGGTCTCTCACCTAATACCCTACGGCAACAGGTATCCGCCATTTCATCTATTCTGTCTTTCTCTTCAGCAGTCTCTCTCTCTAAGGAGCCTCTGATTCGCAGCTTCTTACTTGGAGCCACAAACCTCCATCCTCCAGTCATCCACAGATTTCCAACATGGGATCTTAATGTTGTGGCTCCGATCCCCGAGCCCATCGTATCGGAGGAAGAAGGCTCCGAACATGAAGGAGAGGAGCCGGCCAGGCCTCCCTCCCCCGGCCCCTCCTCTCTGACAATTCCTCAGGTGTCGGCCGAAGGAGAGGAGATTGGCCAGGAGCCAGGTGTCTCCGATCGGTCGGAGAGTGATGAGGGAGACAAGTTGTGGCTGGACCCACGTCAGCATCGGCGTGCTAAACAATCACAGCAGAGGAGGAGGCGTGCCAGGGATTAAGCTGAGTCACTGGACCACACCCCACAGGCTATATAAAGGAGGGGGGTGGCCGTTTAGATTCTGTGACGGACAAAGTTAATTCTTGCAAGCTCCTTTGGTGCAAAACCTCAGTCTGCTGAAGGATAGTGAATTGGATTGTTTTTTCCCAGCCGGTGTGTATTGCATTTGTTATCTGGTGGAGGAACACCCCCCTTCTTGTTATAGTAAAGAACTTGGCAGCCGGTTCCGGTAGAGCTGCCAAGCCTCTGATAACGGACCGTTTGTGTGTGCCAATTATTTAACCCTCGACTGTCTGTGTGGGTTTGTGCGTGTGGAGGACGGGGACAGAACACTTAACAAGGTACTAACCACTCTCATCAGACCTCCCTTCGAACCTCTCCGCGAGGTGGACCTTAAATTTCTCTCGTTCAAGGTCTCATTCCTAGTGGCCATAACTTCGGCTCACCGGATTTCGGAGTTGGCGGCCCTGTCAATCCATAAGGATCTGTGCATTTTTCACGCGGACAGAGTGCTCCTGCGTCTTGATCCGGCGTTCATCCCTAAGATCAATTCAGTTTTCCACAGATCGCAGGAACTTGTTCTTCCCAACTTCTGCCCTTCTCCTCAGCACCGGCTAGAAATAACATGGCACTCTCTGGACGTTCGCAGGGCTCTTAAGATCTACATTGCCTGCACGGCTTCCTTTCGCCGCACAGAGGCGTTGTTTGTCGCCTTCCAACTCTCTTCTATGGGTTCCAAGCTGTCAGCTACGGCCATTGGCCGCTGGATCAGGGCTACCATTGATTCTGCGTATTCTGCCCAGTCCTTACTCATTCCGTGGAACATTACAGCCCACTCCACTAGGAGTGTGGCCACATCAGCAGCCTAGTCCACCTGGGCTCCCCTGGAGGAAGTCTGCCGGGCGGCCACCTGGTCCTCTCCTACTCCATTCATCCGACATTACAGACAGATGCGGCTTTTGGTTGGAGAGTGTTGCAAGGAGTACACCTGGAGAATGCTTCCCGGAAACAGCCTGCACCCACCCTATAGGACATTGGCTTTGGTATGTCCCAGGCATGACTGCCGTGCCTGCCGTTATGAGAATGGGGGTTGGTCTTACCTGATACGCCCTCTCTATGTCAGGTGGGCACGGCAGTCAGCCCCTTCCTGTCTAGGCCGTTCCCGGGCATTGGGGGTGGGTGGCATTCTCATCTGTTTTCCTACCCTTACAGACACATCAGTCTGCTGATCTACCTCGTCTCAAAACTGGACTACACAGGAAGAGGTGGGACTTAAGAACTTTCAGCAGACCCGGTCCCATTGGAGGAAGTCTGTGTCACTCCCAGGCATGACTGCCGTGCCCGCCTGACATAGAAAGGGCGTATCAGGTAAGACCAACGCCCATTTTGTATTTCCGTCATGTTTTAAACTATAATATTTGTTTTTTTCCTATTTATTTGTAATCCAGCCACCTCACCAAATTTCTGCATTATGTCAATAAGTCGCCCTCCAGAGGTTAATGGCTCTTCCAGAACAAAGACCAGGTCGTCTGCAAACGCCTGGACCTTGTATTCTTGTTCTCTGATCTTCAATCCTCTTATACTCACCTCTTGTCTTATTGACCTAAGTAAAGGTTCTAGCGTGAACATAAACAGCAATGAGGAGAGTGGGCAGCCTTGTCTCGTTCCCTTCGTTATCGTCACCTCCTCCGACTCTTCTCCATTGACCAAAATCTTGGCCTTCTGTTGACTATAAATTGCCTGGATTGCATTTATGAAATGATCGCCAGCCTCCATATATTTAAATTGTAATATAAGATAATTCCAATTGACCCTATCGAAGGCTTTCTGGGCGTCCAAAAAGAGGAACGC
>WNWU01013113.1:382554-398906 GCA_012654045.1 Ptyas mucosa
GAGAGAGAGAGAGAATGCAGGTATCTCTTAACAGAGGCTTGAACCTGTCTGAAATTAGATCAAGCCAGTGACTGGGTGGGCGTGGCTAGCTGGTCATGTGATATATGTGTATAGGGACTACTCAGAGGGCTGAAAAAAGTCATTTCTGACAGGTCCTCGCACTTTTGACCGGTCCTCACACTTATGACCATCCTCACATTTATGCCCGTGCAGCATTCTTAACAACCATGTCACTCATTTCACAACTGCTTCTCTTCACCAAGGTGACAAGATAGGGCAAAAAAGTAAAATGTGAGGACAGCCGTAAGTTCGAGGAATGGTCACAAGTGCGAGAACCAGTCAAAAATAACTTTTTCAGCCCTCTGAGTAGTCCATATGCACAAAAGGACTACCCAGACGGCTGAAAAAAGTGATTTCTGACAGGTCCTCGCACTTTTGACCGGTCTTCGCACTTATGACTGGTCATCATTTATGCCCATTGTAGCAATCTTAACAACCATGTCACTCATTTCACAACTGCTTCTCTTCACCATGGTGACAAGATTTTTTTTTTGTTGATCCTCTTTTCCACTTACAGAGCTAGTTTACTGTTTTTCTTTGAAATCAATATTCAAAAACATTTAACCTACTGATGCCTCAATTAATGTAATTTTATTGGTATCTATTTTTATTTTGAAATTTACCAGTAGCTGATGCATTTCCCACCCCTGGCTCATACTCGAGTCAATAAGTTTTCCCAGTTTTTTGTGGTAAAATTGGGTGCCTCGGCTTATATTCGGGTCGACTTATACTCGAGTATATAGGTATCTTTTTTGTATATTAATCAATATGAACATGAATATTCCAATTATTTCCATGCAATCCAATTTCTTACAAATCAATTAATTATATTTACCAATAATAATAAACCAAATAATTTCCCCCATATATTCCTTCAAACCACAACTTAACCATTTCTGCTTTCAACACAATATACAATTAATAGTATCTCAATTATTACAATTCCCTAGTTAAATAGAGCTTTTTTTCTTTTGTGTTTTAAAATCTTGAACTCTCCTCTTTTGCCCTAAATTTCCCATTGTTTGCACCTACCTTTTTTGGTGAGCAAAAAGAAAAAGAAATCTCTCCCTGCCTCATTTTGTCACGTTGCAGCAGAGCCTGCTTTACTTTCAGTTTGCTTTTTTCCCTAGCATAGCTACTCATTTGTTTTCTTTTAACACTGATCAGCCGTAGGGCGGCCCTTTGAAGCCCTGCGGCAAGAGTTTAAACAGTTTTTTTTCCCTCTAGCCATCAGCTGGGACTCAGGAGGCAGCAATAGATTAGGAGTGGGGCAAATAAAGGGTAAGAATAACGCGGGGTGGTGGTGGTGGAGGGGCGGGGGGAGAACCAGTTCGGCGACGTCATATCATCACCGCTACCGGCTCGCGGGAACCGGTGCGAACCGGGAGCAACCCACCACTGATTCAGGAGAATCTCTATGTTTTCAATTTCTTTGATTATTTCTCTATTTGTCCATACCATATCGATTCTTGAAAAGAAATCATGTAGGTTAGAATAGAAAGTGATTTTTTTTTCTCTGGGGTTTAATAATCTATACATCAATCAGATTCAATTCTTCAGCCATGTTAAAAAAAGTTTTCGGTAATACATTCCTCTTTTTTTGTTTTTTTTATTGCAAATAAAATCATTTCTTATATCTATTATTCCATTATAGTCACCCACTGTACATATATTTTGGTAGTCTGCCTCAATGATCGTATCATGCATTTTCTTGTAAAATTCTTTCTGGGTTTTTTGGGGAGCGTATATATTAATTAATAACATTTTAGTTTCCCCTCTTATCACTTCAATCAACAGTAATCTTCCTTTCGGGTCCTCATAGATTACTTTAGCTATTATTTCTTTTCTAATATATACCACTACCCCTCTTTTTCTTTTTTCTGATAATGCTGCAAAGAAGTTTCCCAATTTGTTGTATTCCAGATATTTCCTATCTTGTTTTCTAATATGTGCCTCCTGGAGACATATGATATCTACATTCTGTTTCACTAGTTTTGAAAATATTTTTTTCCTTTTTATCTGATTGTTCAATCCATTTACATTTATTGATAGCAATTGGGTTCTCTTCTCTATTTTCTTATTTATCTGCCGGTCTCTGATTCCTAGTTGTTCTAGTGGTTCTTTGCGATCTGGTCCTAATATCCCTTCCTTCATCTCGATTTTCCGTTATCACCTTAGTTCCTTCTTCCACTTCCTCACTTCCAGGTTCTTGTATTTGTTCTTCTGTGCTAGCTATCTCCAATCGCTCTCTACTGCTTGAACTTTCCTCCACCCCTGTCAATTGGTCAAATAATTCTTGGGCTTTATCTAAGTTGTCAATTTTATTTTATTTTTTTGCCCTGCCAAGTTATTAACATTCCTTCTGGAGCTATCCACCTAAATAGAATTTTCTTTGTGTCCTTCCTTTGTTCTTGTATCTGTCTAAGAATCTACTTCAGTGTTATGATTTCTGTTCCTTTATAGAACATGGGTTCCTCTCTTGTAATTTTATATATATCATCACGGATCTTTTTACATGCAAATCTAATATGTACTTCTTTTGGGAGGTGATGGCGCCTTGCATAATTAGTTTGAACTCGATATATTTCATCAAACTCATTCATAATCTCTCTTTTATCCCTCTGAAAGGCTTCGGCAATCAGTTCCACCATTACCTCCCCTAAGTTCTCTTCTTTCCTTTCTACTACGTTTTGAAACCTCAAGTAGAAAGAGGCTCGATCCATTTCGAGATATATCAGAGAGTTTTCCAAATCCTTGTTTACCGCCAATAATTTTTGGTCTACCTGTTCTAATTTTTTTTCAGTTTGTTCTGTTTTCATTTCGGCCGATTTAATTCTTTGTTCATTTTTTTGTATTGCCTGTTGAATTGAGTCCATTTTATTATCCAAAGTTTGTATATCAGTTTTCAGGTCACCATGATTTTTAACCATCGTCTCTTGAAGTTTCATTATGGTGTCCTGTATTGTTACCAAGGTAGATTGCAACGTTTGAACAGATGAGTTGGTACTCGATTTTTCTACTGGCAGCATCATGTTTATCATTCTCTGGCTCGACGGAGAGGCCGTCGCCACCATCGGGTTTGATGCCGCCTTTTTCCCTGCTCTTAAACTTGTGGTAGCAATACTAGTCATTTCTTTTAGGATTCTGTTTTGTTCTCCCAAGATTTTATAGATTCTTGCCCAGATTGCCATCCACTGTTATCATTGAGTTGCTTATCTGTTATTTACAATTTGTATTTATTTTACACTCTAATTTCTATTTCTATTCTATTATCCTTAATTACTTAGCCAAGAATTTACAATTATATATCAATAGCAAAATGTAGAATACAATACAATATAGTTACAATACAATTACAAATCGTTCTATATAGTTACTCCATGTTTAATCAATTCCTTTAGTTAATTAGACTAAGTTAAACTAAATTAAATATAATAAATGTCTCTGCTTTATACATTTAATTTATAAAAATTTATAAACATTTCTATATTAAATATAATCTCTCTGCTATGATCTAATTAATCAAAAATTACTGGTAATACTAGATCTATATATTTTTAAGTGTGATTTTACTACAAGAACAATATCAAATATCATAACAGTACCAAAAGGACTATTCAGAAGAAGAAGGAAAAAATCCTATTTCCAAAATAGTAGTCACTGTCTATAATAAAGCAGCCTTATTGATATTCCACACGAGACCAAGCCTCTGTTGTATCTTTTAAGTTTCAACACTTTTACTAATCCCGGCTTCATTTCTGTTGTGGGTTGCCAGCAGCCTGCGGAGCTGGCAGCGGAGTCGGAGAGTGATGAGGCTGAGGAAGAACATGGGCCAGTCCTGGAGGCTGGGGAAGGCCCGGATGAGGGATCTGCATCGGAGGCAGAGATGGGGCCAGGGCCATTGGGGAGTGATGTGCGGACTTCGGAGCCTCTAGAGGCTGACAGTAGAGAGGCAGAGGAACAGGAGGAGCCTGTTCCTAGTGCACGTATGAGAAGAGCTGCCAGAAGGCAGGAGCAGATAAAGCAGAGAGGACGACTCAGGAGTAGGGCCAAGAGATGACTGGCTCCTCCCATAAGGCTTAAAAGACCAGCAATGGCTCTTGGCCTCTTTGCCGGAAAACAACGTTGAGAGAATTGGTTCTTGTTTCACTGTATTCATTTCTTGTCGGCATCTTCTGCTTCTGAACTTTTGCCAAGAAAAGCCTTTGGCAGTTTGCCTAATTATCCCAAGGTCAGGTGATAAACTGTGGAATGGTGTTTTGAAGAATGTGCTTTAATTTAGTTTGGACTATGCTGAGAATGAGTTAATTCTCAGCTGTTCTAATAAAGTCTGTTTGTTTTTGAACTGTTTGTGTTTAATATTAACTACTTGGGCCTGGGTCACAACAGTTTCCGCAGCACCGCTATCCTCTTTTCCACTTAATCACTCAGCAATGTATTCTATTCAAGTCTCTTTATCACTGCCGTTACCCTTTCTTCTCCTTGTCACTCTCTCATTGTTTTTCCTTGGCATCCTTACTTCCACCGGTAGAGTCCAATTTAGCTCAGTCACTCCCTTTTCTCTCCACTTTTCTCGTTAAATATCACCGATCTGTTCTCTCAGACATTGCTTTCCCCAGATCTTTCCGTCCAATTCGCCTCTCCTTTCAGTCTTATTCAAATCTTACTTTCCTTTTCGCTCCCCTCCCTCGGCAGTTTTTTTCTTTTTTGTTTTGATGAGTCACAGCTCGTTTCTTTCAGTCGCCGTTAATTTTCTATTGCAGCTTCTTTCAGTTTTGCCGAATAAATTTTAAATTTACTTACTTTGACAGGTCCAATCACCACACATGAGGGAGTTTCTCACCAGCAGAAATAGACACAGTCTCCTAATAATATTTTCTTCTCATCCTCTTGTGGGCTGTCACGGCCTCAGGTCCGCCATATCAGATGAAATGACAGGACGTCTTCATGCCAGGTTAAAGAAGGCTTCCCTTGCTTCAGCGGGCAGTTGCACACCGCCTCGCCGATCTCCAGGATTCCCCTCTGCTTTGCGCGGCTTTTTGGGCTCCACACACCTTTGAAGGGTCCCTGATCATGGAAAAATCAGAAGGATGGAGCTCATCCTTTCCCTCTGCGCCGCCCTGACAGCACCACCGGAAGTCCTCATTTCAATTTCTTATTTATTTAATAATTACATCTATTTCATCACTTGTGTACATTTTTATAATAATCTCACTTTTTCTCTTTTCCCCCCCCCCCCCCCCGTTTCTCCCTTTACCTAGGCATCATCTGGGTTTCTATTCTTCTAATTATTTTCTCCCATCTTTTCCCTATCTATTTTATCTCCATACCCTTATTCATATTTCCTTTCTAACCAATCATAAAATTTATCCCGTCTTGAAATACATCGACTCCTCTTTATCTTTTATTCTCAGTGTTAATCTGTTCATTTCTGCACATTCTAGAATTTTCTTTATAATTTCTCCTTCCAACGGGATTTTATCTGTCTTCCAATTTTGTGCAAATACAATTCTAGCCGCTGTTATTATATGAATAATCAAATGTGTATCTTCTTTACTATAATTCTCCAGTAAAATTCCCAATAAGAATATCTCTGGTCTTAACTCTATATGTTGCTGCAACATTCCCTATAACCATGTCTGTATTTTCACCCGTTTTGCTTCTTTGCATGACCACCACATATGATAATATGATCCTGGCAATTGGTGACATTTCCAACACTTAGCTGATTTAACTTTAAATATCTTAGCTATTTTTTCTGGTGGCATATGCCATCTATAAAACATCTCATACAAGTTTTCTTTATAAGCTGTTGCCATTGTTAATTTATAGTTTCTTTCCCATAGTTGTTGCCATTTCTCCAGTTCTATAGTATATCCAAAATTCTTTGCCCATGCTATCATTGTTTCTTTTACTTCTTCATCTTCATACTTCTAATCCACAATAGATAATTATATAATTTCTTAATCATTAATTCCAGACTGAAAAGTGACAGTAAGCGAAGAAAACATCCTTGTGTGTAATATGATTTTTCACACTTATCATTGCATTATATTCTCCTCATATTAGTCCTATGCATAAGAAAATTAGTCCCAAATATTGAACCATTGCATCAAATCAATCCATTCTATATCTTCAGGGATTATGATATCACTGTCTCCTAGGACTACTGTGTTCAAATCAGAATCACAATGTCCCATTATTCCCCACAGGCATATATCTGTTCACAATCACAACAATAATAACATTCAGTGATACAGTTACAATCACAGAACCAACACAATCTGGAGAGTGTGAAGTTGCACAGCTTCTTTTAGGATCTTCAGATAGAATAAGAGAGGCCACCACTCAGGCCGGAGACCAAAAGTTTGCTACTCCTGCAATGAGAAAAATCACAAACAAAACCCATTCATACCACAATGACCATATCAGTTTTTGGAAATGTTTATTCTCAGCGGGTCTTCTCCAGGAATCACTTGCCACGCTTTAAGTTCTTCCTTTTACACGGATATAGTGGTCCACCCTTTGTCTTTAGTTTGGACTGCTGTTTCAGTGGTCAGCAGGACTTGATAGTCCTTGGTAGGTCCTTGGTAGGTAGCCTGTCCCAGGCTTGGCTAAGTTTTCCTCACATCAGGTTTTATCAGGACCCAATCACCAGGCTGGAACTTATGAACAGCAAAATTGAGAGGTAGGGTTTATTATTTATTTATTTATTTATTTATTTATTTATTTATTTTATTTTATTTTGTTGAGTACATATTAGATAATATATATAAGTCTAAGCTTGAATTTAATACATAAAATGAATACAATTAAAGGGAACATTAGGACAGGGACGGTAGGCATGCTGGTGCTCTTATGCACGCCCCTTACAGACCTCTTAGGAATGGGGTGAGGTCAACAGCAGACAGTTTTAGGTTAAAGTTCTGGGGGTTTTGGGATGAGACCACAGAGTCTGGTAGTGCATTCCAGGCGTTAACAACTCTGTTACTGAAGTCATATTTTCTGCAATCGAGTTTGGAGCAGTTCACTTTATGTTTGTATCTATTGTGTGCTTGTGTATTGTTGTGGTTGAAGCTGAAGTAGTCACTGACAGGTAGGACATTGTAGCAGATGATTTTATGAGCTATGCTTAGGTCATACCGAAGGCAGCGTAGTTCTAAATTTTCTAAACCCAGAATTTCAAGTCTGGTGGCATACGGTATTTTGTTACGAGCAGAGGAGTGGAGTACTCTTCTTGTGAAATATTTCTGGATGTGCTCAATTATATTAATGTCCGATATGCAGTGTGGGTTCCAGACAGATGAGCTGTATTCAAGGATTGGTCTAGCAAATGTTTTCTATGCTCTGGTTAGTAGTGTAATATTACTGGAGAAGAAGCTACGCAAGATTAGGTTTACAACCCTTAATGCCTTTTTGGCGATGTTGTTACACTGGGCTTTGGCACTTAGATCATTTGATATGAGTACTCCAAGGTCCTTGACAGAGTGAGGGTCATCTACAAGGTCATGTCCACTTAGCTTGTATTTAGTGTTCAGATTCTTTTTGCCAATGTGTAAGACAGAGCATTTGTTGGTTGAGATTTGGAGTTGCCAATTTTTTGACCATTCCGACACAAAGTCAAGGTCTTTTTGAAGGGTAGCAGCATTGTTGGTAGTGTTAAATAGTTTAACATCATCGGCGAAGAGAACACAGTTACTTATAATATGATCACAAAGGTCATTTATGTTATGTCCATGCAGGCATGAACAGAGACTTTTCTTCTGCCACACAGGTGCGGGACATATTTTAATGTTATTGGTTAAAGGCTGATAGTTTTCCTTTAAAAGGGGCTATCAGCCGGAAGTTGCATGTTGGTTTTACTGAGTCATTATCTGCAATAAACATTGCTGTTGGAATTTTGGCTTCTCATCTGTATTCCTACTCCCACACATTCCATTGGCGACGAAGGAGGAATTGCTGGGCCCTGAGCCAACGTAGAGATAAAAGAGGCACGTGTGAGTGGAGACTGTTTGTTTTGGAAAGAGAATGGCTAACTCACCACAGTTTATTCCGTTTGATCCTGAAACACAGATGTGGGATTCTTATCTAATCCTTTTTGACTGTATATTGGAAGCTAATGACTATACCAATATCACAGACAATCGTAAAGGAGCACTTTTTTTGAGCATTTGTGGAAAAGAAGTGTTTGAGACAGCGAGGGCCCTCATTGTGCCCCAACCCCTGCAGACAGTTCCTTGGGACATATTATTAAGCAAATTAAGGGAACATTATGCTCCTCGACCATCTTGCATTGCTAGAAGACATGCTTTTTACCATAGGGACCAGGTGGAGGGTGAGTCTATCAGTTGTTATATGGCAGCCCTCAGGAAAGCAGCTATCTATTGTGAATTTAGCAACTTAGATGAAGCCCTTTGAGACAGATTGGTTTGTGGGGTTCGGGATGTTCGGTTACAGAGACGATTATTGGCAAAACCAATGTTAACGCTACAGACAGCAGTAGAGGAGGCGCAAGCCGCCGAATCATCGAATAAATCAACGGAAGAGATACAGAAGTCGGGCAGCCCCCTGGTGGCTAGAAGGGGAGAAACCATCCATCGGAGAGAAGTGGAAGTACGGGAGGACACTGAAGATTAGGGAAATAATCATGATGATGTCCATTGGTTGATAGTGGCTAGCAAGGAGCGTAGATGGACAGAGGATCGAAAGTTGTTCTCCTCGTGTATAAGGTGCAGCGGAAACCATCCGAGAGCTATGTGTCGCCATAAAAACACAATTTGTAGCTGGTGTGGGAAGAAGGGTCACCTAGCACAAGTTTGCCATGCTGCGTTGCTTGCCCCCCCAACTGGACAGACTTCAATTCGAAATGGGGGGGAAGCGTGGCCCACCGAGGCTAAGAACCCCAGAGGACGAGTGTTTTACTATTAACACGGACGCTTGTCATTCAGAGAGGGTGAGCAATCAAACTGGGATTCCAGGAAGTAGTAAAATTTACATTACTGTCCTTATTGAGGGATCTCCCTGCTGGATGGAAGTGGATACAGGATTGGCAACAACAATTGTATCCTGGCAGACTCTACAGAAATTGGTACCACACAGAGCCAAGCGGAAGCTTATGCGTAGTTGTATTCGTTTGAGAGATTATCAAGGAAATAACATCCCCATTAAGGGTAGTGGAACGTTCCACGTAGAATATAAAGACTTCTCCGGGCCACTTAAATTGGTTGTTGTTGAAGGTGCACTGCCTAACCTCCTGGGACTGGATTGGTTTGCAGCATTGGGGCTAGAGATTACCGGGGTTCATAAAATCCAGGGAGAAACCATCAGAGAGTTGAGTAAAGAGTTTGCCGATGTGTTTGACGGAAAGTTGGGAGAATATAGGGGTACCCCGATATCCTTCAGTTTGGACCCCAAGGTGGCACCAATAAGAATGAAACCGAGGAGGGTGCCATTTGCACTAAAGCCCAAAGTTGACGAACAACTAGATAAATTGATTCAGCAAGGCGTACTGTAACCGGTGGACCATGCCAAGTGGGAGACCCCTATCGTGACACCAGTGAAACCAGATGGGTCGGTCCGAATTTGCACGGATTATAAATGTACGTTGAATAGGGCTCTTCAACATAATGCTTATCCATTACCAGTGGTGCAGCACTTGTTACATTCGGTGGGGGGGGGGGGGGGTTAAGATCTTCACAAAGTTAGATCTTGCCCAAGCATATCAGCAGCTCCCTGTAGATGACGCCACTGCCGAAGCCTACTCCCACACTGTATTCCTACTCCCACACATTCCAATTTATGTATAGTATGAAGAGTGTTGGTCCTAGAACGCTGCCTTGGGGGACACCCCTGTTAACAGGTGCAGAATTTGATAGGGTGCTCCCTATTTTGACCACTTGTCTGTTTGACAGAAACACAGTTATCCAATTATGGAGGGGTCCAGAGATGCCATAGGATTTTAGTTTTAGAAGTAGTTTGTCATGTACCACTGAATCAAAGGCTTTACAGAAGTCTATGTAAATTGCATCTATTGCTTTGCCCTGATCAAGATTTGTAGTCCATATGTTTTTGCGGTGTAGAAGCTGTAGATTACAGGATAATTTTTTCTGAAACCAAATTGTTTATTAGAGAGTAGGTTGTTTGTTTCTAGGTGGAGGGTAATGGATTGGTTGATGATTGATTCCATGACTTTGCAGGTGACGCAGCATAAAGAGATTGGTCTGTAATTTTCAACTAGGCTGGGGTCTCCCTTTTTGAAGATAGGGATGACCATGGCTAGTGACCATAGGTTGGGTAGGGAGCTGGTTCTGAAAGATTTTTCAAAGATTATGCTTAGGGGTTCTGCTATAGCAGTGGAAAGCTTTTTTAAGAAGTATGCACATAGTCCATCAGGTCCAATAGATATAGATGGTTTCAGTCTACGTAGTGCCTTTTCAACATTACCTTCTGTGAAATCTATTTGTGTTAGATCGTTGTAGTTATTAGTGGTACAAATAGGGAATGTTGGGCATGAGCCATTGCTGTATACAAAAACTGAGCCAAAAAATGTGTTAAAGAGGTTTGCTTTAACTGCTTCATCATTGCATTCTTCACTGTTAGGTCTTTTTAGGGGTGGGATGGATCTCGAGTCTTTAAGTTTGTTGTTTACAAAATTATAGAAGGCACGGTTGGATTTCGTGCGCAGAAGGTTTTCTTCTTGTTTGATGTGGTAATTGGTGCATTCAGTCTTTATTTGGTGGCATATATTTTTGTAGCAGCTTTTAAAGTTAGCTACATAGCCAGTTTTGTTTTTACACCAAAGGGATTTTTTGGGGGGATTGGAGCTTTCTTATTGATATGGGTAATTTGTTTTTCCTGGTTTGGGTGGTGATTAGTGGTACATATAGTTTAATAACTCTATTGACTTCGAGCAAGAAAATATTATAATGGTCTTTGGCAGTGTTACAGTTAGAGAATAGAATTTGCCAATCAAGAGATGAGAGGTCGGTGTCTATGAGATCATAGTTGGCTTTTTTGTAGTTGTAGTTGGGTAACCCATTTTATGGTGATTTTTGTAAGGGCGTATATTGAGACAAAAGTCTATCATGCTGTGGTCACTGTTGGAAAAGGGTTCTTTTATTTGTAGTCCATAAATTGAGTTTAAGCTGTTGCAGAAGATGAGGTTGAGGCAGTTGTTGAGTCTAGTGTTGTTAGTTACTAGTTGATCTAGACCTAGATTAGTAACAGCATTGTATAGGGTTGTATGGATGGGTTCAATTGTACATTCGTTTATTGTCCAATTAATAAGAGGTAGGTTGAGGTCACCCAGAAAGATGAGAGGGTATGGGCAAGAGGCTGCCCATGTTAGTAGTGTAGTTAACTTGTTCACATGTGCGATGTTGTAGTCGGGGGCTCTGTAACATAGTAAGAAGCGAAGTGTGATGTTTAAGGACAGTTCACAGATGATAGTTTCTGGAAGAGCGAGTTCATGTGCAACTTGAATATTTGTTAGGCTTAGTAACTTTTTGTAGAAGATAGCTACTCCACCACCTCTGTGGGTTTCGCGATCAAACCGGTAAATGTGATATTCTCTTACTGTGATGATAGAGTCAGGGAGGAATGAGTTTAGCCATGTTTCACAGAGAAATATAATGTCAAATGTACCAGTATTTAATAAGAGGAGAAGTTTGGGCATTTTGTTTACAATGCTTCTTGCGTTTATTAGTTTGCATTTAAGGTCAGTAGTGGTTGGTATTGAGGAAGTAAGGAAAGTGCGTACCTAGTTTTCGATGACGGATGGTTGGATGTTCTGTATGATGGATGGTTGGATGTATTGGGTGATGGAGGGTTGGATGTTGGGGGATTGATTGTAGGTTTTACTTTTTATGCAGTCAGCACAGTAGTCGATGTATAGGTTAGATTCGCCTTCGTCTTGGTGTCTTTTGAGTTCTGTGCGGAGTTCACAGGAGCAGATCCGTTGTAGTAAGGATAGGTCAGGCCGTGATCAAAGTTTACTGTGGTTGGGGTTGGATCTGGCAATTGAATTTATAGTATAAATGAACTTATGTTTGCTGGTCTCATTTTTGCAAATGACTCTACAGAATCTTGGGGCCACTGAGCCATCTCTGTTGTATTCTGGTCCATCTCTGGAGACTTTGATGATTTCATCAGGGGAGATGATTGGTGTATTATAGCTTCTAATGATGTTACGAACCTTTGTGATATCTGGTTCACTGGTGTCATCTAATCCAAATAAAATAGCATTTTGACGTTTTTGTTCTCTCTCAATGGTTTCTTTGATGAGTATGGAGATGTTGTTTGGTTGGTTGGCAGATATTTGTGGTTTTGGTTGTGGTTGAGGTAATGTTTGTTGAATTGGGATAAGATTTTGATCTGTTGAGTTTTCATTTTTTTGTGCTGTAATTTTTTTTTCAGGATATGAAAAACGTGGTTCTAAACATGCTAGTATACGTGTTTCTAAACTTGTTTCTATGGAGTCTATGATTGTTTCCTGTGTCTTTATAGTTGTTTCCATGGTATGGACCCTATCAGACATGGCAATTAAGTTGTTGAATTTTGGTAAACAAGATGGACATAGATGGATAAATGTAGGATATGCTTATAGGAAATTGGCTACCTGTTTGTTTATTTTCAGGCAGGTGTGGTGGGCGTAATTTGTACATACTCAGCATTTCTTGAATTCATCATATTCGTTGATAGATTAATTACATTTATAGCATGCACTGGAGTCGTTTGGGTCAACTTTTGAGCTAGTAGTCCTTTGTTTCTGAGGTAAGAGAAAGAAGAGGAGAGGCCAAGTATACAGTTCTTTACAAACATATCTTTAGTTTCATATTGTGGAATTTCCCCCATTCTGTCCAAGTGTGGTAATCCAAACATCATTTCAGAAGGCAAGGTCAAGGGTAAAGTTTTGGTTCATGGCAGAGACGATTTTGCATTCCACGGAACATGACATTCCCACTGCCTCCATGATTAATTGAAGCACTTTTGCAGTAAAATGAGTCTCTTGGTTGCTGTCTATAGCTTCTATTATCCCATATTTAGGTATTATCTGTTCCAATATAATTTTGGTGACTATTGCTGAGTGGGTCTCATGGCTGGATAAGCCTCAACCCATCCAGTCAAGTGACCCACTATCACCAATAAATATCTAAGTCTCCCCACTTAAGGTAGTCTAATAAAATCAACTCGAATGCATTGAAATGGTCTCATGCTAAAGTTGCCCTCCCTTTTCTTTTTGTGTGCACTTGTTTATTAACTGTTTTACATATTATACATTTGTTACATATTTGTCACAATACACAGCATCCAGAAACTTCCAAAATAAACAAATCACATCACCCACCCCCCCAATGACTACCCTGATGTCTAAAATCAACATTTGCCTACCCTCAGGTACTACCCAATTCCCTCCCCACTTTCTACTGCTCACATTTTCTTCAACTCGTTCTTCTCACCTAACATTAAACATTCAGTCCCTTCTGCCGCTGCCATCCTAGCTTCCAAGTAGTGCCTCAAGCTTCAAAGAAATTCAAAGCTTGATTTCACAAGTCTGTGCAAACCAACTTACCTAAATTTCTTCTGTTACCTTCTACCACTTTCTCTTCCCATCTATAAACAAATTAACCCCTTCTCAGCACCAATATCCGATCGTCCTTCTAAATCTCCTCGTAAAACTGAGCTGGATTCAAATGAACATAAGCATACTCTCATCAAGGTCACCCTCACTTGAGGAGGGGCACTAGGGCTCCTCCAAAAGTCAACTTTCTGCTTTCCCTCACTAACACTGCCATAGCTGCCACTGCTTGAACACAATCTGGCAATCCTTAACAGACAGGATCTAACATTTTAGACAAAAATGCCACTGACTCTCTCTTTCCTCCCCATTTCTAGGTTAAAACCCTCAAAGCCATCCCCTTATCCATGTAACACTAGGCTCTTTGCATACCAGTCTTTATTCAAAATAGCACAATTATCTATTCACAGCTTACAATATCCAGTCAATCCTAGAAATTTCCTCAACTCCTTCAGGTGTTATTTTTCTACTTCTTCCATTAATCAAATGTCCTAAGTATTTTATCTCTCTTTCTACATATTGTAATTTCTAACTCATATCTGTAACAATTCCTAAAAGGGCAACAACTTGTGCTGCTAACAAATAAACAAACATGCCATAGGATGAAGCACCTTGTCTGCTAAGTATTCAAAATGCAGGGCTTCTGGTGGTTCTGTCAGGGCAGTGCAGAGGGAAAAGGACGAGCTCCGTCCTTTGACTCTGAATTTTTCGTGCCTGGGGACCCTTCAAAGGCACGTTGAGCTTGGAGAGCCACGCAAAGCAGAGGGGAAGCCCAGGGGTCAGTGAGGCGGTGTGCAACCGCCCACTGGAATGAGGGAAACCCTCTTTAATCCAGCGTGAATGTGTCCTGTCATCTCTTTCTGACATGGCAGATCCGAGGCTGTGACAGCTCACAAAAAAATTGGAAGAAAATATTATTCACAGACTGTGCCCATTTTTTCTTATGAGGAACTCCCACATGGGCAGAGATTGGAACTGTCAAAGTGAGTAATCTTAAATTATTTGGCAAAGTAGAAGGAAGCTCTGGCAGAAAACTAGCGGCAACTTAAAGGGATGAGCCATGACTCATTAAAATAAGTGCTGAGAAGGAGGAACTAACAGAAAAAGAAAAAAAGATCAGAAAAAGACTGTAAATGCAAAAGTGAGAGTGGGAGAGTGCTAGACAATGGAGGAAGAAAAGGAGAAAGAGAAGGAGAAAGCAGAATACACATTTTGACAACTAATAAGAAAATTGGAGGTTAGCAAAAGACGATCTGAGATAAAAGACGAACGGGTGATCAGGGAGAATACGAGAGGCAAGGAGAGACCCTGAACAGAAGCGGGGGATCTGACAGAGGCACGAATGAATCAACTGGGGAGATCGGCACCTGGTGGAGGAGAACTGTGATACTTGATGATAAAATGAAAGCGGAGTGAGTGGGGTAATCTGGACTCTAACAGTGAAAATAAAGACACTAGAAAGAGACAGGGAGAGAGCGGAGAGGAAAAGAAAGAGGAACTGTAGTGACCGAGAGATCCGGACATAATACTGAACGTTTAAGCAGAAAAGCCGACAGAGATAGAGCGGAAACGAAGAAGTGAACATTAAGAGTATTGGAAAATCCATACAATTTAATTTTTAATTTTTTTTTAACAACAGAAACAGACGGGATCAGCCAGGAGGACTTTAATAGCAAGTATTTGACTTAACTTCTTTTAACTTGTGGATTGCCTCCTTCGGAAGTTACAAATTAACTGCAACTAAAATGGCGATTGAGGCTTGAGTGGCTGGGAAAGTGAAAGTGATCTGAGCTTTGGCACAGCCTCAAGTGATTTTTTTAAAATTTTCTTTGTTAAAGACTTGTTAGAAGGAGGACTTTACCAAGATTTGTTTGTTGGAACTTAAGTAAAGATTTGGACTATTTGGCTGCTTAATAATTAAAAGGAGAACTTAAGAATATAGGAAGAAGGAAAGAAAGTAAATAAAAGAAGGAGGAGGGGGGGGAAATAAACTCTCCCTAAGATGGCCACAAAAATTCCCTCAGTTAAAGCAGTCCCGGCTAAAGGCACACCCAGTGCTGGAAGTTCACCTGCTTATGCTCCTAAAGTACAGGAGACACAGACTTTAACAATTGAAATGATACAGCAGGTTATCCAAGGGGCTTTGAGTACAACAGAAGATAAACTTACAGCTGTATTGGATAACAGAATTCAAACTGTAGCAGAAGATCTCACTGCAGTGATAGACTCTAAAATTCAAATAGTAACAGAAGAACTGGCAGCACGCAATGTGGATATTAGAGAAGATATACTTTTTTCATTCCAGGGGCTAGCTGCTCAAGCTGAAAGTCTTGATTGCAAGATAGATGAGGTTAAAGAAACTACTGAAATTATGAGCAGCAAGCTGGAGATGGCACAGCAAAAAATAGAGAGATCTGAGATGGATGTGATTTTGGTACAATACAGAGAAATGGAGTTTGCAGTGAGAATCAGAGGAGTGAAAGAAGATAAAAAAGAAAACTTGAAGGATAAGATGGGAGAAGCATTGGCACAGGCGCTGGGGATGCCAAAACGTGAGGTGTTGTGGCAAATAGATAAAATTTTCAGAGTTAACTCCTGGGTGGCCAGGCAAAGAAAATTACCTAGAGATATAGTAATATACTTTACTACAAGACATGTACGTAATGAAATGTTGCAAGCAACTTACAAAAAAAAGTTAGAAGTGGAAGGACAAGAA
>WNWU01013113.1:418906-437663 GCA_012654045.1 Ptyas mucosa
TTTCGTAAGTGTCATTTCAGATTTAATTTCAGATAATCCTTTTTGCAAATCATCCAACTTATCCAATTTCTGATCCAATTTTGCCAGTCTTTCCAAAATTTTTTCCATGTCAGCTGCTGTTGTTTTGTGGCCCTTGGCCATCTTGCAATGATAGAAGATGAAAAATCCCAAAAAACAAGCCTCCAGGAAAGCAAGAGGGATTGACAGTCGGTGTAATTTTTCCAGTATCCACCAGTGGGCGCTCACAGGAGCAACGAGTCCGGAGTGCAGAGTAGGTCAAACAGGAAGCTCGAGGTGGGTAATGTCTTCAGTCGTAAATAAAGAAGCAGGAAGTCGGACCGCCACCATAGCTCTCCACCGGGAAGAGAGGCCACCAGACCTCTTTAACAAATTCTGATTCAGCCATCCTCAAGAAAAAGTCAGCAAAGGAAGGGGTATTTTTCCATTTCTTTCCCCCTACTTCTCAGCCAGGGCACCTTTCCAGCTACAAGGGGGGGGGGAACTCCAACCCCCCCCTCTCACCTCCAGGATGCCTTGTCAGCTCTCTGCTCCTTGCAATTAAAACTCCATCATGCCTCCTCAACTCTCCGGTCGATCAGCTCCCAGTCCGCTGTGTCTTGCAGGTAAGCGCCGGTCCCCTTAGGCGCTGTGGCGCCTCAGCGGTCCCAGAAAAGGCCGCCGATCGCCTCCCTCCCCCACTGGAGCCTCGGGCGCGCCAGCATCGGCCTCCCGGCCCCTGGATGTGAGGCAGGGGACCCCTGGCGAGCCGCCCTCAAATGGCAAATGCCCCAATATTAGGGCGTTTGGCCCATAGGGCCACCAGATGGGGGGGATCGGACACTGGGGCCAGAGCTAGCCCAATCAGTGTCCGTCGCCTCTGGGACCGGAACTGGAAGTCCTCCATACATCTTGTATACTTAGTTCTTCTATCATTGTGAAGAAAGTCTTTGGAAGTATTTTTCTGGGTTTCTTATTTGTCTTTGTCATTTTATAGTCCAAATCCACATCTATTACTGCATTAAAATCACCCATTATACATATGTGTTCATATTCCAATTCTAGTATTTTCCTGTGTAACTTCCCATAGAATTCCTCTTGTTTATCATTTGGTGCATACAGCGTTACCAAGAGTATTTGTTTAAAGTTCATCCTTACTTCCACCATCAAGATCCTCTCTTCATCCAAAAATATTGATTTAGGTTCTAATTTTTCTTTAATATATAAAGCTACTCCTCTTTTGCTTTGTTGTATCAGTGAAGTAAATAAGGCACCTAATTTTGAGTATTTTAATAATTTTGTGTGTTGTTTTCTAATATGTACTTCTTGTAAACATATAATGTCCATCTTTATTTAATTTGTTTAAGATTCTGTTCCTTTTTGTCGCCGAATTCAGTCCATTTACATTTATTGATGTTGCTTTTATTTCTTCTTCCATATTTTACTTATTACTAATTTTTTATCTCGTCGCTCTTGTCTCTCTTTGTTCTTTTGTGTCTTTTGCTCTTGCTCCTTCTCTTATTGCTCTTTCTTCCTGTTCCTTTGTCCTTTCTTCTTTTTCTTTTCTGTTCCTCTTTATGTCCAGTCTCTCTTGCTGCTCCCAGTTCATCATCTAATGGGCCACAAAATTGCTGATAAAATAATTTCACTTTTTCGATGGAGTCTAATCTGTGTTCTTGCCATGTCACTAAAATTCCTTCTGGTATTAACCATCTAAAACTCACTCCTTTTGTGATTAAAAATTTTATTAAGAAATGGTATTCTCATTGCGTACCTTGTGTGTACTCTAAAAGCCTCATCAATCTCATTTAAAATCTTCTCCTTGGGTTCTTCCATAACTTCTGCCAACATCTCAGCTATCACATCTGACAAGTTTTCCCCTTTTTCCTCCTCTATATTTTGAAATTTTAGATAAAAATCACAACATTCCATCTCTAGCAAAATAATTGTTCTCTCTTGATTTTTGTCAACTAATTTTTCCTCTAATTCTTCCACTTTCTTTTCTGTCAAATCTGCCTTTTCCTCTACTTTTTGAATTCTTTCTTCATTTTTCCCAATCAACTCCTTCACTTCTTTTAAGTCCTCTTTCAAATCATCATGAAATGTCTGTATAAGGTTTTTTAAATCCATCGCCTCAGATGTTTTTTGTGTTTCTGTTGTGGGGGGGGTCACTGTTGAATGCAAATGTGCTGTAAATTTCTTCATCTCCAAACCGTATAAATCTAATTTGTAATCCACTTATGGTTTCTTTATAATCCAAATATCTAATCCTCCCCATTGGGTGGATTAGAAAGAATAAAAAATAGAAAAAGAGAAGGGGAAAAAAATCAATCACTCCCCAATACAAAAAATTGCCAATCAAGCAAATGGAGAATCCCCCCCCCCCAATGTGACACAAATCCTGTGAAAAAAAGTAAAAAGAACAAACAAACAAACAGAAAAACAAACAGAAGCTCTTCAGGCTCTTCTTGCCTTAAACCAAATTCTAAACAAGCCACCTCTTTTTCCAGCCAAAGAGATAGACAAAAGAGAATCTGGAAGTGGTGCGGCATTACTGGCTGGGAAAATGTCGGGCTCTGACGAGCTTGGCAAAATCCACCCAGATGAACCATCACCGGGGGTTTCTTTGGACCGAAGCTGTCCTGTAGGGACAGTGAAGAAAGAGAGGCAGCTCGGTGTCTAAAGAGGGACAGGCAAGTCCCTTGGATAGCCTGAGAAACTCTCTCCGAGCCAGTGATGGGGGGCGGCAATCAGAGTGAATTGCCATGAAGCTGGAGCCTCTGGAGCAAGTGATGTGCAGGAGGGAAGATTTGGACAGAGTGCTGGTGTTGGGTGAGTGATCGACTAACCCACAGACAATAAAAAGAAAATTCTAAATATTTTTAACTACTAAACTATTACTAAAATTACCCCGGCGTGGAAATTGCGGCTAAATAGCGGCGGGGGGGGGGGGAGATGGCAGATGAAAAGAGAAAGTGAGAATGACAAGCGCGCCATAGAAGAACCGGAATAAAGAATTAAAAGTGATTGACAAATGGAAATGGAAATCTGGAACTTGGATTCAATTTGGATTGGATTATAAACTGATTGGTGATATATAAAGGTGAAAGAAGATGTGAAAACTGGATTTTTTCTCTTTTATGACTCGGTAAACACTGATGTGGATTACAAATAAAATGGTGATTTGTTAATTAGTCGAGTGGAACTGTGGATTATAGACAGACATCTGCAGGAGAAGGAAGAGCATGACATGGAATTGTTTTACTTTTAAAACCTTGAACTTTTAAAAAAAGATAGCTGGCGAGAACTAAGGAGGATACATTTTGCCTACAAGAGGACAGACTTTGATGATTATAGAAGAAGGACCTTAATGCGACTTAAAACTGGAATAATTCAACCCAGAAAGAATAGAATGGAACAGGAACTTAATGAACTGATAAAGACGATGTGTTTGGAAATAAAAGAAATGATTATAAATTTGCATGGAAAATCGAAATCTCAGGAGGCAAAGACAGAACTAGAATGCACTGAAGATGAAAAGGAAATGACTAATGAGAAACAAGAAAGAGAGATGGATAATGAAGAAGACAAAGAGACTGACTATGGAAAATTAAACAATTGTAATATTAAATATGAACAAAAAGAAAAGAAACAAAGAAGGAAAAGAGGGTGGAACAGGGAAAATACAAAAAACTTAAATGATTACACTGAGATTTACAGTGGAAAGATGAGAAAGAGGGAAAAGAGATGGAAAATAATAAGAAATAAAGGACAAAATAAAAGATTTTATGATTTTAAAATACAAAATAAGCATACTAGGATTAACAATGAAAAGACACAAAAAAGGAAAGAGAAAGGAGAAACAATGGGAAATATAGGGCAGAATAGGAGAGTGCAGAACTTTAAAATACAAAAGAAAGGAAGAAAAAGGGAAAACAAAAGGCAAAGAAGGAAAAGAGGGTGGAGGAGAAGAAAAAATATTAAAAATATAAATGATTACACTGGGATTTACAGTGGAAATATAAGAAAGAGGGAAAAGAGATGGAAAATAATGGGAAATAAAGGGCAAAGATTTCACGATTTTAAGATACAAAATATTAATAATGAAAAGATACAAAAAAGGAAAAGTAGAAAGAAAGGGAAAACTGTAATAAAAGTCACATGCTCAATAATATTGGAGGTTTACATAATGATAAGTTTTAACAATATGAATAAACCAGTTGAGGGGAATGTAATATTTGGAATATTCCAAACTATATATTTAAAACATAATTAAAAAGAGAAAAAAAGACAAATTAAGAATATTTTAAGAACTAATTTGATTGGGTAAAATGAGAAAGGATTAAGATGCGCTTTATAAATATATATTTGAATAAGTGGAAATATATTGCTAAAATGTTTTGAGAAATATATTTAATGATTGAAATTGAATGTAAAACTGAATGAAATTGAAATGATGAAAATGATTTAAATGTTATACTTGCAAGAAGTAAAGCAGAAAAAATATATTGGTAAAAGTAAAAAAGACAAGAGATTAGAAAAGTGTTTGAGTAAAGATTTGAAGGAAAAAAGAGAATAAGATGAAATATATTGTTAATAATTAAAAAGATAAGGGATCGGGGCTGCCTGAACTCCACAATGGAAAACATTAAATTGAAAATGAATACAGCAATAGAGAGAGATGAAGGAATTGGAGGGGAGCAGGAATGTTCTGCCCCAGCTACGGACCCCAAGGTTCTGAAGGCCCTGGCTGAATCCCTGCCTCTGGCACCACATCTTCTCCAGCCTCCTCACTGTCTGACTTGAGCGCCAGCTGCACAGACTGCTGGTGCAGCACCACACCAGCCTCCTCCTTGTCAGAATCAGCTACAATCTGCACAGGCCGCTGATGGGCCACAACAAGGAAGGAGAGGGAGGGATGGCAGAGTAGGGAGGATGGAAGGGAAGGGAAAGCAGAGTAGGAGAGAAGGTAAGACGGGGGGAAGAGAGGAGGAGAAGGAGAAGGGAAGGGGAACTAGAGAAGAGAAGAAGAAGGTAGTAACAAATTTTACATTTCACCACTGCTTGGGACCCCCGGACAACGGAGATATCAACGGTTCTTCAGGAGCCCCCAAAGAACCCGTTGTATTGCTGCGACGCTGGCCATACCTCTCCCCCCCCATGACTTATCTAAGGGAGCCAGTGAGCCTGAAGGCAGGGTGCCACAAAGAGACTATTCAGTTCATAATGGCCCCAAAGATGGCAGAGACTATGAGACTGGGGTTGTCATGGTTGAAGAAGTGGAATCCATCAATTGACTGGGAGAGCAACAAATGGCGCCTGAAAAATAAAGCTGCAAAGTTGCAGTGGGTGGAGAAGGCACACAAAGTTGGGCGAACTCCATCTGTGGGGAAAGTGAAAGTGAAGCCAGTTAATGCAGTAGCTGAGGGCGAGCCAGTGTAGCCAGGCATCCCAAACGTGTACCATGATTTAGCGGAAGTATTTAGTGAGAAGGAGTTAGGCGTACTCCCCCCCCGCACCTCCCCACAGACTGCTCAATTGAAATACTGCCTGGGGCCAAACTGCCCAAGCCTAAGATGTACTCGACTCGATGACCCCAAGGGAGATGGGGGAGCTCAGGAACTTTGTGGATAAGAATCTAGCTAGAGGCTTCATCCAGCCAGTGAAATCCAGGGTGGCAGCCTCAGTACTCTTCAAGATTATGCACGGAATTTCATGGCATCTGCGCAGAGAACATGTACCCTCTCCCCCTCATGAAGGACATGCTGGGATACCTATCCAAGGGGAAGGTGCTCACCAAGCTGGATTTGAGGGACACGTACTATCGAGTGAGGATTAAGGAGGGAGATGAATGGAAGACAGCCTTCAATTGCCCATTAGGGTGCTACCAATTCTGAGTGATGCACTTTGGACTGCAGGGGGCACCCGCAGTGTTCATGTAGCTGATAAACGAGGTACTGCACGAGCACATATATAAGGGGGTGCTGGTGTACCTGAATGACATTCTCATTTATTCTGAAACAATGGAAGTTCATGTGAAGTTAGTGTGGGAAGTGTTCTGACCCAGCCTTAGCAGAACCAAGAAACAGACTCCTTGTCCCGAAAAACCCTCTTTATTTAACTACTGTGAATTCATTGCATTCACACACAGAAAAGTCCAGGCAATAATCCTTCCCAGGGTTAATTGCAATAACAGACCTTATCAGTCCTTGGATAATTGCCAGGCTGAGAGCTTCCAGTTGCAAAGCTGTAAATTAATTCCTGGCAAGCAGTCTCTGAGGCATGAACCACGATAAGTAAAGAAATACAAACTGTTATCTCTTGCAACCACCACTCCCCTTTTGCTTCTATTTATTCCCCAGCCAGGGAGGGGCCGTTCAGCGTTCACATGTGCCTTTCTTCCCGAGTTGGCCCCTGTTCCTCAGTTGTTCACCTCTCCTTCCAATGAAGAGCATCCATCAGAGCCTTCCCCAGACTCCAGGACTGGCCCAAGTTCCTCCCCAACCTCCTCATTGTCCGAGTCAGCCGCCAGCTCCGCTGGCAGTTGGCGGGCCACAACAGGAAGTGCTGAGGAAGCTACTGGAAGCCGAGCTCTATCCCAGGGGTGTCAAACTCGCGTCGTCAAGGCATAGTCAGATGATGTATCACGACTTTTTCCCCCTTCACTAAACTGGGCATGGGCATGGCCAGTGCGTGACGCATGTGGCCCACGGGCTACGAGTTTGACACCCCTGCTCTATGCCAAACTATCCAAATGTGACTTCCATAAAACCAGCATGGATTATTTGGGATACCGAGTGTCCAGTGAAGGAGTGGAGATGGACCCAGGGAAGGTGAAAGCAATACTAGAGTGGGAAGCCTCCCGAACCAGAAGACAACTGCAGAGCTTCTTAGGCTTTGTCAACTTCTACTGGCAGTTCATCCCTTCATTTGCACAAATAGCCCTGCCCATCACCGAACTACTAAAAACAGGCGGAGGGGAGGGTGAAGCCCAAACCGAGCCAACCACTTAACTGGACTATGGAATATCAAGCAGCTTTCAAAAAGCTTTTTGCGGAGGAGCCAACCCTTAAACATCCGGACCCGGAGGAGCCCTTCATAATACAAGCTGATGCTAGTGATGTAGCAATGGGGGCTGTCCTGCTCCAAAGGAATGCAAAGGGAACACTCCAGCCCTGTGCATACACTTCCCAAAAGCTGACTGATGCTGAAAGACATTGTGTGGTGTGGGAAAAAAAGGCTTATGCTGTTCAATGGGTGCTGATGACCTGGAGGCAATTTCTGGAAGGCAGAAGTGTGGACAGACCATAAGAACTTGGAGTCCCTGAAAACTCCAAGGAAACTATCCCCTAAACAAGTACGATGGGCTCAGTACTCCATCATCCCCTCCCGGCAACTAGCAGCACAGGTCTCAGTGAAGCTACGGCAGCTAGCTGCTCCTCAGCCGACTGATGACGCTTTGACCAGGCAGCTGAGGGAAGCCCTGGAGGGAGATGAGTGGTTCAGAGACCATAAGAAAGAACTGACGATAAGGGAAGGCCTGGCCTGGAAGGAAGAAAAACTGTATGCCCCAGCCAACCAGAGGACCCTGATCCTGCAAAGAAGCCATGATGTGAAGCCAGCAGGCCACTTCGGGTTTGTAAAGACCCTTCACTTGGCCAGGAGGCAATTCTGGTGGCCTAAGATGAAGAAAGACATTGAAAGCTATGTGACAAGCTGCCTGGTGTGCGCATCCATGAAACGATTGCCAGGTAAGACTCCTGAGCTACTGCAGCTGGTAGCCAACCCTAACCAGCCATGGGAAGAGATCACCATGGATTTATTGTGGAATTGCCTGAGAGCGCTGGGAATACAGTGATTTGGATGGTGGTCGACCTGTTTTAGAAGCAAATCCCCTTCATTGCGTGTCCAAAGCTTCCTTCAGCCGGAGCGTGGCCAAGATGCTTGTGCAGCACATCTTTCGGCTGCATGGAGTTCCAAAATGCATCATTTCAGACCGCGAGGGACAGTTCATGCTGAAGTTCTGGCGTGAGTTCACTAAGAAGATAGGTTCCTCCCAAGGGCTTAGCTCAGGGTTCCATCCCAGCACTAATGGGGGGGGGGAAAGAGGGAGACAGAACTAACACAATAGTAGAGCAATATTTAAGTTGCTATGTGAACTACCAGCAGACCAATTGGGCGGAACTCCTGCCTTTCGCAGAAGTGGCTTATAATAATTCGGTACATAGTAGCATTGGGTTTACCCCATTTAAGGTAGCCACAGGAGTTGAGTTTGTACCGATACCAGAATTTCCAAGGGAGCCCCCTCCTTCAGTAACACTAGCTGAATGGATGGACACCATAAAATCTGCTTGGGGAAATGTGCAAAAGGCACTGAATAAAGCCAGAGAGATACAAAAGAAACAGGCCGATCAGAGGAGAGCCCCCCAGAGGGAATTTAGAATTGGGGATAAAGTACATCTATCTACCAAATACTTAAAGTTGAGGCAACTGTGTAAGAAGCTGGGTCCCAAGTACATAGGGCCTTTCCTGATCGTGCAGATCATAAACCCTGTCATACCCCCGTCGGAGTCTGAATCTGAGGCAGAAGATGAGCTGGAACTAGAACTGACAGCAAGTGAGAGGGCAGCTCCGTTGGCCTTGGAGGAAACTGGGGAAGGGCAGAGTCACTCCAGGCAAGGCTGTTCGGAATTAGCAAGGCCTGTAGGCAGGGAGGAGAGACAGAGCTCAGACAAGGAGCAAGAACCACCCCCTCATGATGCAAGGGCTAGGAGAGTGCAGAGAAGGCGGGATCAGTGAAGGCAGAGAAGGCCACGTGCAAGGAGAGTGCCCCGCCCAGATTCACCAGGAATGGACTTAAGGAGATGCCGTGGGGAGGGGCATTTGTTGGGAACAAATGCTGAGTTCCTGAAGTGTTTTTGCTGACGTTTGAACTTGCCAAGAGTCCTTGCATTCCTTGTTGGTGTTCTGGACTAATTATCTGGATCTTCTGCTCCCTGAACTCCTTGCTTGGCTATTGTTTTGCCAAATACATTTGGGATTTATTGCCATGTAGCCTGGGTTCAGACAGCGCTGGGCTGGAAGCGGAAACCCATGTGGAAGGCAGGTAAGCATGGCAGGGCTGCGGGGAAGGAGTTAGCAGCTTACTCCCTTCCCCAAAGCCCTGCCATGCTTGCCTGCCTTCCACGTGGGCTTCCGCTTGCCTGCCTTCACAAGCTGGCCACCAGGACGCCAGGAAGGCAGCGTGGAAGGCAGGCAAGCATGCCAGGGCTGCGGGGAAGGAGCTAGCAGCTTACTTGCCTCCCCCCCCACTCAAGCAGCCCCAACAAGCTATGCATCCATGCCCCAACAAGCTATGCATCCAAGCTATGTCACTGCGTTTTTGTATTTACCAGCTGAGCTCTCATTTCTGGACTTTTAGACTTTCCATAGCTGCTCAGAATCTCTTATCTCTAAGCTAACTGCCCATGTCAACATTCCTTTGCTCGTCTAACTTTTCTTTTGTTCGCCTGCCAAGAGGTCCGGCAGGAACACTGCCAAAATGTAGCTAATTAGCCAGTAAGATGTTTTTTATTTTCTTTACAATAAAATGAGTTTCTTAGAATATATCTCGGATTTATTTTGCTTATCAAGTATGCTTCAAGAGAAAGGCCACGATCCACCTCTAATTAAGTGCAATTACCCCAGAAGGGGAACAGGGTTTAATTGCCACCCTGACATGTGGCAGCAGGAGGATGGTTCGAATTATGGCTTTTTCCTTGCTTGTTACTTTAACTGATAAGCATTAGATAGATGATTAATTTTGCGACTGAGGAACGCTAATTAATTCACTACTAAGATGCCAAAGAAAAAGAAAAAGAAAAAGGGAAAAATGAAACTCAGAGCTTTCTCTACAATTGATTTATACTCTTCTGACCAAGAAAAGATAGAAAGGAGGCTTTCAAGTTTTCGGCCGCTTGCTTTGGCAACCCGATTAGAAGGAGCCGTGGGAGAAGAAACTGATAAAATGCTCTTGCAAAAGCTTCAGGAACAAGAATATGGAAAAGCTGCTTTTGAAGGCGACGAACGACTGAGGTCAGTGATATCTCCTTCTGATTATGCATTTTCACAAACAATTCCTGCAGAAGCCCAAAGATTTGAAAGGCTTGGTGCAAAGCCAACGTTTTCACAAACCGCGGAGCATTTTTCCTCCCACACAGAGAAAGAAAAGATTTGTTATTCTCCTCAAAGCTCTAAGCAAGCTATTAAAAGCTATCGTGATCAAATACAATTTTATAAACGTGAGCTATCCCAGGCAAAAATGGCCTTATCTATGCTTGAGCTAGATAAGAGAGAGTCTTTTTCTTCGAAGCCTAAGCCCCACCCCCAAGGGGATATTGTGTCAGGCAAATCAGAACAGAGAGCTGTGTACACATCACATATGCCTAGTGATGTTGTCCCTTCTCAGATTTCACATGATGTTGATAGAGAAGCGAAGTTTTCTGCGATGCCTCTAAATCAAACAGTTATTCAGACTGCAATGCAACAAGTGTCTCCACAGACCCAATCTTCAGCACCCCCTGGTGGTGCTGGTGTCCTTTTAGATGGAGCACAACAATACTTAATGCAGCAAAGGCAAATGACTGCGCCTCCAGCAGGCCATGCTAATATTGCAGCTCAAATGCAACAGCAGCCACATTTTCAAGTGCCTGCACATGTGCCTCCAGCCATGCAACCAGGACCAGCTCCTGGTCCACCTCCAGTGGCACAACCAAGGCCATTTTTTGGTCCACAGCAAGTATTTTTACCGGCACAGCTGGCACAGCCAGCATACCAAATGCATATTCCTCAATAGGCATCTTCTATTACTCCACTGGCTGGTGAGTCAAAATTAAAGATGTCAGGACAGAATTATAAGGCCTGGGTCAGTGAGGTTACACTATTGCTTCACAGAGAAGGCACCCACTGTATGGTTTTTAATCCTCCTGCACAGCCATGGACTCCTGCAATAAGAGACTTAGAGACTAAAGCTTGCACAGCATTATTGATGTCCATGGATACTGAACTGCAGGTTACCTTTCTGCCTGATGCAACAGCCCAACAAATTTGGGTCCAATTGGAAAATTGCTACAGGCCTATTTCAATTGAATCTTCATGTTTGCTCATGTCTGAGTTCCATGGTTCGAGATTGAAACCTGGTGAACAAATTGGAGGACATTTAACCAAACTGAAAGGAATGAGAAGAGAATTGAGAGAAAGAGGCTACTTTATTGATGATATTCAAATGATCAGCATTATCATTAACTCATTGAATTATGAATGGAAAGACGCCATTACAAAGATTAATCAAGTGCCTATTGCTCAACGCACAGTGGACTATGTATGTAGACTTTTAACTGAAGAAGAAGCACTCATGCTAGCCGCACCACATTTGAGAGGACCACCCACAGCAAGAGCTCCAGCGAGGTGTCCCTTCCGACGAAGAGCCTACGTTCCAAGGATGCCGACATGCTACATCTGTAATCGTGTGGGACATGCCACCCGGGATTGTCCCCAACGAGTTCCAGCTCCCGTCTCGTACCAGCCCAGAGGAACAGACTCCAGAGGCAGAGGCAGAGGCAGAGGCGGAAGACAAGGTCGTCATGGTCCAAGGCGTGATCCACAAGCTCCACTTGCCACATTGGCTTTAACCAACGATCCACAACCTCATCCAGAGTACGACAGACGGCTTTTGTGGACTTTGGACAGTGGTTCAGCATTGCATGTTACCTACAGAAAGGAACTTTTCACAGAGATGCACGAGCCTGAACCTGAACTACGTGAACTTTATTCTTTTTCCAATCATCCTTGTAAGGTCGTGAGAAAAGGAACTGTTTATGTTGAAGAGCTTGATGCATTCATCCCTGATGTTTATTACATACCAACAGCAAATAGTAGTTTGCTTAGTCAGGCTCACTTATCTAGAGTTTTAACATTCCAGGTTCACCACCTCGAGAAAGCAAGTTACATAGTTAAAAATGGAGATATTGTTGCTGAAACCATGTTGATTGGTGGTGTTTATTACTTAAAGCCAAAGCCTAAATCACAAACACAGGCAAGTATACAAACTCCAAAGAAGGAGAGCGCAGGCCCAGAGAGAGATGTTCCAGAGAGAGATCCTGTTGCTACTCCAAAGGCTCCTAAAGCCAACAAAAAGAAAATTAGGAAACAGGTTGCTCAGAGCAAGCCTGAGGTTCCTCATAAAACTGTCAATGTTGAAAATTCACTAACTGATAAACCTTTGCATTACAGGTGTATCCACAAGTGGCATAGAAGATTGGGGCATGCCAGTTTCCGTGTTCTTAGGAAAATGCCGGAATTCGCAAAAGGTTTGGATCTAAAGGGGTGTAAGGTGTTTTTGGATTGTGCTGTCTGCAAGAAGGCCAAATCCAAAGCAGCAGCCATTCCCAAATACGCTACACGCCTGTCAACACGCATTTTTGATTTGGTTTACAGTGACATAGTTGGTCCTTTTCCGCCAACACTTGGTGGTAGAAAATATTTCCTAACAATTGTTGATAATTACTCTAGATATGGATATGTATATCCCATGAAAGAAAAATCTGAGACCTTTCAGATCTTTAAAGACTTTGCAGCCCTTGTTTCTACCCAACACCAAGTTTGCATCGCCAGAATCCAGAGTGATTGTGGTGCTGAATTCATGTCTCAGCATTTCCAGGACTGGATGCGTAAGAATGGAATTCTTCATCACACTTCGGCTCCTTACACACCTGCTCATAATGGAGTCACAAAACGATGACAAGGGGTCCTGCAAACCATGATGCGTTGTCTCCTAGAAGACACCAACCTTAGTATGCCATACTGGGGTGAAGCTATCAAATATGCAAATTACATTGTCAACCGTACTTGGAGCAGTGTAATAAATCAGACTCCTTTCTTCATGATGTATGGTTACAAGCCCAATCTCAAAAACCTCCATATTTTTGAGGTAAACATCCCTGGGATACAGCTTAAGCTGTGAACCAGCCAAAAATAAATTTAGGAGGAGTAGGGGAGACAATGCTGGGAAGCAGTTAGAGCCAAACTGTGAACCAGTTAAACATAAGGTAAGGAGTGGAGGTAAGCATCCCTGGAAAACAGCTGACTAAGCTGTTATCCAGCTAAAAATAAAACTAGGAGGAGCGGAGGAGAAAATGTTGGAGAGCAGTTAAAACCAAACTGTGATCCAGTTATTAAATAAGGGTAGGAGTGGAGAGAAGCATCCCTGGAAATCAGCTAACCAAGCTGTAATCCAGTTAAAAATAAACCTAGGAGGAGTGAAGGAGATATTATAGAAGTAAATTTTAAAGTGAATTGATTTTGAAATGTTTGTAAGAGAGGAATAAAATATTTTGTGTTGGTTTTTAGATGCAATTTTGAAGAAATACTGACTGAATTTGGGTCTTTGAAGTAAGGGAAATATATGAAATACTGATTGTTAAAATGATAAATGAATACTATAAAAAGCTGTCTAGACTTGGAATTTAAGATTAAGGGTGATACTTAATAGAATGTTAAATGTTATAACAAAATGTTAGATTGAATGGAAAATTGTGTTTGGAACTTTTTTCTTTTTCTTTCTTTTTCTTTTTTTCCCTTTAAGATGGTAATGGATGAAATTTGGAACTTATGCTTATTTTATACTGGAACAAACCTTTTGCTCTAAAAAGATACGTTTTATGTTTTATGTCTAAAATAAATAAAAAATTTTCAAAAAAACCCAAACCCTCCATATTTTTGGTTCATACGCTATGGTGAACATTCCCTTAGCTCAAAGAAGAAAAGGAGGTCCAGTAGCAAAGAGACTGAGATTTATGGGTATTGATGATAACTCAAAATGGAGCAAATTTATTGACTCCAGACATGTAATAGTGATTTCCCAATCCGCTAATTTTGAGGAAGATGTTGACTGGTCCAGGATTCATTCCAATGATCCTGGAGTTTATTTTCCTAGAGATGATGTTGTTGATGCCACACAGCCTGATGGCCAAGATTCACAGGTGAAAGTTCCATCCACTAGTTCTTCTCAACCTGATGTTCCGTCTTCACAAGCCGCGGATGCTGATGCTAGCGACGAATGTGAGGACGAGGACGAAGCAGAAGAAGAATGGACTGTTGTTCCGAGACATTCCAAGAGGGCCACAAAAGGAATCCCTCCACAACAATATTCGTGGCAACTGACAAAAGCACCCTTGCCTTTGATTTGCAATGTTACACTTCCACCTGATACATTCACAAAAATCAAGTATCTTCCTGATTCAGAGCAAGAGAAGTGGTATGATGCAATGCAGGTTGAAATGGACAGTCTAAAGAAACTTAAAGTGTTTACACCTGCAAAACCTCCAGCAAACAAAAGAATCATTGGCACTCGATGGGTCTACAGAATCAAAAAGAAGCCAAATGGTGAGTCATTGTACAAGGCCAGACTTGTAGCTCAGGGTTTCGCTCAACGTTATCCTGAGGACTACACAAATACCTACTCACTGACAGTCCGAAATGAGAGTGTAAAAATTGCTTTAGCAACTGCAACTATCCTTGGTTTAGAAGTTTTCCAGTTCGATGTGGACACGGCTTATCTACATGCTGACCTAGATGAAGAGATCTACGTGAGAGGCCCTCCAGGGTTCCGACAGCAAGAAGGGGATACCTGGTTTCTACAAAAAAGTCTTTATGGTCTGAAACAGTCTGGTTTAATGTGGTACTTATGTCTTACTGACAAACTAAATTCAATGGGCTTTATTAAGTCCGAAACGGATGCATGCGTGTTCACAAAAAGATCTAACAATGCATATGAGATAGTTCTTGTTTATTTTGATGACATTGTTTATATTGGTCCAAATAAGCAGATGAGTGAAAGTTTTGCCAAAGCTTTGCAGAGATACTTCACATTGAAATCTTTAGGTTATGTTAGCACTTATTTAGGTGTTCAGATTGACAAAACACAGAAGGGGTTTAGTCTTTCACAAGAAGATAAAATTGAACAAATTTTGCATCATTGCAACATGAAGGATGCTAACACAACAAAGAAACCCATGCAAACAGATTTTCACAATTTGACACATGAACCGAGTCCTGAGTTCGAGGATCAAACACTTTATCGTTCAGTCATTGGGTCACTGTTGTACATTAGTAGTTGGACCAGACCCGACATTGCACTTAGTGTTAATCTCTTGTCTTGACACATAGGTAAGGCAAAACAGTTTCATTGGACATGCGTTAAGAAATTATTGAAATACCTAAAGCACACTAAACACATGAAGTTATTGTTAGAACCAACACATACTGATTATGCAGAATTATGTTGTTATGCAGATTCTGATTGGGCGAGTGATAAGAAATCACGTAAAAGTACTTCAGGTTATATGATGTTCTTAAATGGATGTCCTGTTTACTGGCAAGTGCGTAAACAGAATTTTGTTTCTTGTTCATCTACTGAAGCTGAATATGCTTGTGTTTCAGATGCATGTAATTCTCTAACTTGGTTTGATGCTTTGGTCACAGATATCTGGACACACCCGATTCGACCAATCACCGTGATGGAAGACAATGAATCGGTGGTTTATATTTCTGAATCACATTTCACAGGTTCTAAGTCCAGACACATTGACATCAGTTATCAAAACATAAAACAATTGGTGAAACAAGGTTTTGTTAAAATGCAATATGTATCTACACATGATCAGATTGCTGACATGCTCAACAAACCGCTTCCAGCAGCTCAGCACGAGTATCTGCGTAAGAAGATGTGCCTTATTTGATGATGTACCTGATGTCTGCTCAACTGGCAAAGAAGGGGATTGTCACTGCGTTTTTGTATTTACCAGCTGAGCTCTCATTTCTGGACTTTTAGACTTTCCGTAGCTGCTCAGAATCTCTTATCTCTAAGCTAACTGCGCATGTCAACATTCCTTTACTCTTCTTCTAACTTTTCTTTTGTTCGCCTGCCAAGAGGTTCGGCAGGAACGCTGCCAAAATGTAGCTAATTAGCCAGTAAGATGTTTTTTATTTTCTTTACAATAAAATGAGTTTCTTAGAATATATCTCGGATTTATTTTGCTTATCAAGTATGCTTCAAGAGAAAGGCCACTATCCACCTCTAATTAAGTGCAATTACCCAAGGAGGGGAACAGGGTTTAATTCCCACCCTGACAGTTTTGTTCGCTGCAGTGGTGCTTCGGGAGGGCAGGTGGACATATTCATTATAGTTGTCAGCTGCAGACCTCCGCCTGCCCTCCCGAAGCAGCACTGCGGCAAACAAAACAACCCCATTGTGCCGCGCCTCCTCCTTCAGCCAAATGTGCCCAGCCATGCGTGCCCTTTCCTCAAATGGGCTGTGCATGGGGCGCTTGGAGAGAGAGCGAGAAAGAGAGCTCTCCAACCTCTGTTTGTGCATGTGTGAGGGAGGGAGGGAGGGAGTGATCTGAAGCCAAGTCACCCAAACTTCTGGCAGCGGCGGGGGCAACTTCTGAGCAGCCCTGAGTCAGCCAGCTCCACCTGACCTACTCCCTGAGTCTCACCATTTTACTGCCTCCCCCACCCCACTCAAGCAGCGGCAGGCTCTGCAAGACAACAGGGCCTCTCATTTTTCCCACAGCGCGGCATACGCTTGCTACCTCTGCTTGTCTGCTTGCAAGCGATGATCTTCTCTGCTTCTCTCGGGATGCTGGTGCGGGCACCATGGATGCATAGCTTGTTGGGGCTGAGCAGGGAAGCCGCTGCTTGAGTGGGGTGGGGGCGGGGGTGAGGAGAACAGCGAGACTCAGGGAGTAGGTCAGGTGGAGCTTGCTGACTCAGGGCTGCTCAGAAGCTGCCCCCATCGCTGCCAGAAGTTTGGGTACCGCGACTTCAAATCGCTCCCTCACACACACACACACACACACACACACACAAAAACAGAGGTTGGAGAGCTGTCTTATTCGCTCTCTTGCCAAGCGTCCCATGCACAGCCCATTTGAGGAAAGGGCATGCATGGCTGGGCATGTTTGGCTGCAGGAGGAGGCCCGGGTGGAAGGCGGCTTTTCCTGCAGCATCCCCCTCCCCTCTTTGGATCGCCCTGCAAGGGGGAGGCTCTGCCTTTGCGGAAACGGGGTGGGCGGTTTGTACGGAGGATTGGCGGGGGGGATGCGTGGCCCTCCGGGATGAAGAGCAGGGCAAGAGAAGGCTCCAAGGTTCGCTTGGGCAGTCAAGCCAGAGGGAAACTCAAAGTGTTGGGGGTTTCAGAAAGGCAGAATGTGCTTTTGTGCAGCTCCTGGCTTCTGTGACATTCTTTGAAAGACAGAATGTGCTTCTGTGTCAGAATGTGGAGATCCTGGCTCTAACAGTGAGTGACGTGAGTGATGTCAAATTGGCCACGCCCACCCAGTCACATGACCACCAAGCCATGCCCACCAAGCCATGCCCACAGAACCGGTAGCAAAAAAATTTAGATTTCACCCCTGTTTCAAGTCTCTAGGTTAAGGCAAGTTGAAAGGGAGCCTCCACCTCCTGTGATGGTGGTTGGACTGTTCCCATAACAAAAGGAAGGAATTGGACAATGTGAACACCCAGGGGTGGGGATAAAGGGAATCTATAGTTTAACTAAGTAAGCTCTTGCATGGCAAAAACAGAGCTGGTTTTTTCTGAGATGGCATATCCCAGGGGTGTCAAACTCAATTTCATTGAAGGCCGCATCAGGGTTGTGTTTGACCTTGGAGGGCCGTGTGTGTGTGTGTGTGTGTGTGTGTGTGTGTGGCTGGGGGTGGGCGTGGGCATGGTGGGCATTTGACACACGCTCAAGATGCATTTTTTCCCTTCTCTTCTTTCTTTCCACAGTTCTTTACTATTTTCCTATCTCTTCTACCAGATTTTACTAGCAAACATTTATTTCTTATTCTTCATACTCCACTAAACTTTTTATTTCTAAATTTATACCCCATTGTTTAATAGTAAATTGCTTTTCCAAGCAGAAAAGTTATTTATACTATTGCATTTTTATTATTCAACTAATAATAAAAATACAACAGCATAAATAACATGATAATACAAGTTCTAACAGCAGAGGTAAATTTCCAGGATATTAAATAGAAATGGCTGTCAAATATAGATTGTTGATTGTAGATTAAATGGACCTACAGTATATAAAATCTGGCATTAAACTGTAGTATTAACATAGGATGTGGCTTGTTTTCTATCCAGGTCAGGCACTTACTTGAGGCCACATAATTGTAATCCAGTCCAATCCAGTCCTCCTGCAGCACTCTGCCGGCCAAAAACGGGCCACGTGGAGGCCAAGTGCGGCCCATTTTCAGCCGGCAGAGTGCTGCTGGAGGCCAGGGAGGCCAAAAACGGGCCAGTCCTTTGATATTTCCAGGCCGGCCCTGCAGGCCAGATTTAACCACCCTGCAGGCCAGAACCAGCCCTCAGGCCTTGAGTTTGACACCCTTGGTATATCCAATAAAGTTATACTTTTGGGAATGCAAAGATCCCGAGAGTGTCTACTTGTTTGGTTTTTGTGACTTGAGCGTTGTTTTTCTGGTGTGCCCTGCAGTGGATGACAGCTATGGCTGAAGGTAGTTGAATAGCTAACAATAATTTGGAAACCAGTGTAGCATGAGCGATGGGCTGTCCTGCTGAGGTCAGGAACCTCCGTAGCTTCCACAGAGCTCTGGTAGTGAAGGATCAGATGATGGAATGTATGTCCAGATGAGGCCCTGGGAATCAGAGGAAGGGTCATATGTGGAGATAGGACCCAGGTGTGGATGGA
>WNWU01013113.1:449878-481221 GCA_012654045.1 Ptyas mucosa
GTTTATGTTTATGTTTATGTTTATGTTTATGTTTATGTTTATGTTTAGTTAAGGCAAGGCAAGGCAAGGCAGGGCAGGGCAGGGCAGGGCAGGGCAGGGCAGGGCAAGGCAGGGCAAGGCAGGGCAAGGCAGGGCAGGGCAGGGCAGGGCAGGGCAAGGCAGGGCAAGGCAGGGCAAGGCAGGGCAAGGCAGGGCAAGGCAGGGCAAGGCAGGGCAAGTCAAGTCAAGTCAAGTCAAGTCAAGGCAAGGCAAGGCAAGGCAAGGCAAGGCAAGGCAAGGCAAGGCAAGCTTTTAGATAGTCTTTTATTGCCCTCAAAAAGTGTTCAACAAACAGCCTTCCAATGACCAGTAAGGCTACACCCCACACTACTCCGAAGGCAGCCACTCTCAGTTTCCCAAATAATAGCCCATATATTACCAGGAAAGTCCACAAGACTGGACTGCAAAGTCCAGGCATAAGACAAATGGCAGTCCTCAGGGCAAAGACAAAATGCATGCAAAGGCAGTTCTGAAGGTAAAGCAAAGCAAAGGGCAAAAGCAGTCCACAAGGCAAGGGCAACACAAATGGCAGTCCTCAAAGCAAAAGTGAAAAGCAGTCCTTGAAGCAAGGCAAAAGGCACCAGTCAAAGCCGGGGGAGTGCAATCCAAAAGAAACAATTGTTCCTGGTTAACTCCCCATGGCTTCCCCTTAAGTCACTCCACTCCAGGTGTTTCTTGTGAGGAGGGGTAACGTGACTTTCTCCCAAGTAGCCTTGCAGCCCTTCTCTCCATGAAGGCAGGCAGCTCTCTGTCCAGTCGACTACCTCCACCAATGCTTGAGGGGCCTGGGACAGCATCGTCCTCAGCCCCTGGTCTCTCCAAACATGCCAAGGGAGATGTGCCATCCCTGTTGGACGGTCCCGGTTCCAACTCCTCCTCCAAACCGGCCTCTGATGGGGCCATGACACTACCTGATCAGTGGAATTCCCAACTCTACATTGACTGTGACAAACTGGCTGGGCTGCCAGTATACTGGATCTTCCCAGAGGGTCCACGGGACCACTGAAGATGTGGCACTGAAACCATCTCCTACTCTGAAGGAGGCAGTACAAGTCCCCCCAGCAGCATACATTACTGCCCGTGGAACCCCGATAGGCGAGTAGGGGCCCAGTGACCTGTACACCATCAGTGATCAGGAGGCGAGTGGTATGAACTGGTTGTGGCCAACCAAGCCCTTTGAAGCAGACCCACCCACATTACACATGAGTATTGGACCAGGAATGCTTAGGCCAGAAGCATCTGAGTTTGTGCCTCACATGCAGGAACAGGAAGACACCCTTGGGGAACCAGTAAGGCAGGCCAGTGAGTGTCCCACACCACAGCCAGAACCACAGAACGAGACACCAGCTGCAGAGATACCTAAGCCTGCCACACTCTTGGAGAGAGACCCATCCATCCTGGCTGAGCCTAGAGAATTGAGACCAAAAAGGGCAATTCATCCCCCACAGAGACTGACATATGACACTTTGGGCCACAGAATAGAAGAGGTGGCATTCTCTGCCAGGAGGAACTCAGAAGCACAATTGCAGCCCAATGAGCCCATGGGGAAGGGCATGCCAGACCCATCCCCCAACACACCCACAGACCCTGTTGATAGGAAATGCTATAGGATTAGCATAATTTCACCAGCAAGAGACATCTAATGTACATACATACTGGTAGTAAACTGCCTTTCACTCTTTGGGGGGGGGTCCAAAGAAATTTGGTGGGGGGAGTGTGTAGCAGGGGTAGTGGGGAGAGCAGCAGCACTGATCAACATGATTGGCTGGGTGGCACGGGGGGGGGAGTTCCCAGCACCAATCAGCACAATCATGATCAGCTGGGTGGTGAAGGGGGGAATCTCGGGGCTCCAGCTGGGCAGTGGGGAGAGCAGTGCCAATGGCATGAATCATGCCATGCCAGCTGTGCAATTGCACTGATCAGGGCTCCCAATGGCTGTATGGCACCCCACAGAGACCCACCAGAAATTAGGGGGGAAGGGGAAGCCCAGGGTGAAGGGGGGATAAAAAGGAAAGAGGCACATGGTGCAGGGAGGAGAACAAAGGAGCAAAGAAAGGAGAGAAGCAGCACAAGGGGAAAGAGAGACAGTAGAGGTGGGAAAAAGCAAACAGAGGAGGAGGCGGTGAGGAGAGAAGGGCGAGTGGGGTAAGCATTTATCAGCTTGCCTAGTCACAACCCCGCCGCCTGGTCCCAGTTTAGTAGGGCTGTGTGGGAAGCAGTAGGGGCCAGACAGAGAGAGACAGAGAGACAGCAAGAATGAAGCCAATTGGGGGGTGGAGTTCCGCCATCTTGGAGAACAGCTTTTGTGTCATTGATTCCAAAAAGAAGATCAAAATTGTGTTAAACCAGAAAATTTTAGGCCAATATCACTCTTGAATACTGATTATAACATTTTTGCTAAGGTATTAACGAATAGACTAATGCCAGTTATGCAACAATTAGTTCACAATGATCAGTCAGGGTTCATACAAGGGAGACAAATGAAATACAATGTTAGACAAGTTGTAAATTTACTGGAATATTTGGAAAAAAACAACCAAGTTCTTGCAGCGTTCGTGTTTTTGGATGCAGAGAAAGCATTTGATCAATTGAATTGGCAGTTTTTGTTTAAGATAATAGAAAAAATGCATTTTGGAGATCATTTTATACAATCAATTAGGGCAATATATCAGGAACAAACTGCACAAATAGTAATTAATGGAGGTCTAACAAAGCCTTTTAAAATTGAGAAAGGAACAAGACAGGGTTGCCCCCTGTCCCCATTGCTGTTTATTTTGACTTTAGAAGTGTTGTTGAATAAGATACGAGATTCGAATAGGTTAAAGGGAATTGTAATTAGACAGCAAGATTATAGATTAAGGGCGTTTGCAGATGACTTGGTTATTACTTTATCTCAACCGATAGAATCAGTTACATATATGTTGGATATTTTGGATCAATATGGTAAAGTATCTGGTTTTAAGGTAAACCAGCATAAAACAAAGGTGATAACTAAAAATATGTCTGTTTCTCAATGTGACCTGGGAATAACGGGGTTTGAAATAGTTAAAAAAGTTAAATATCTTGGAATTTATATTGCAGCTTCAAATACAAAACTTTTCAAAAATAATTATGAAGTGCTTTGGCAAAGAGTTCAGAGAGAAATGGAAACTTGGAAAAAGTTACAATTATCTTTACTGGGAAGGATAGCAGCAATAAAGATGAATGTATTACCCAGGTTTTTATTTTTGTTTCAAATGATACCAGTGCTTAATAAAGATGGAAATTTGATGGATTGGCAAAAAGAGGTTAATACTTTTATTTGGGATGGGAAAAAACCAAGAATAAAAATGAAAATTTTACAGGATGTACGTGAGAGAGGAGGTCTTAAGATGCCAAATTTAAGATTGTATTATGAAGCAGCTGTTTTAACACAAATTAGTGAGTGGTTTAATTTAACTGAAGAGAGAATTTTAAATATAGAAGGTTATGATTTGCTATATGGATGGCATGCTTATTTGTTATATGAAAAAAAGGCGGACAAGGCGTTCAAAGGTCACATACTTAGAAATGCCTTATTGAGGGTATGGAAAAAGTATCAATATAAGTTAAATTACAAAATCCCAATTTGGGCAAATCCCAGACATGCGATAGAAAATATAAGTATAGAGCAAAAACAGGAGGTGGTTACTTATAAAGAGCTTTTTTTTATGGAAAGGGGTAAATTGCAGTTGAAATCTTTAAATGTACTGAAAAAAGAAGGTATAATTTATACTTGGTTCCAGTATGGTCAGCTCCAAGCTAGATGGAGGGAAGATCAAAAAATTGGTATTATGCAAAATGAGGAAAATTTGGTAAAACAGATTAGAGATCAAAGCCAAATGCATATTAAAAGGTTATACAATGTTTTATTGGAAATAGACTCAGAAACGGAACTGGTAAAAGATTGTATGATAAAATGGGCACAAAATTTTCAGGAACCGGTAATGTTGGAAACTTGGGAAAAGATTTGGGTTAGAAATGTTAAATTTACACAAGCACAAAACTTGAGGGAAAATGTTTATAAAATGTTTTATAGATGGCATTTAGATCCTAAAAAATTATCATGTATGTATCCAAATGTGCAAGCTAAATGTTGGAGATGTGACTGTGATGATGCTACTTATTTTCATATTTGGTGGACCTGTAAGAAAATCAAAGCTTCTTGGATAAAAATTTGGTGGGTGATGCAGAATGTTTTTAAAAAAAGGTTGAAATTTACTCCACAATTGTTTTTATTGGGTATTACAACAAGTTGTACAACAATAGAGACTAAATTGATTTTAAACCTTATATCGGCAGCTAGACTGCTGGTGGCGCAATACTGGAAGAAGGACTTTTTGCCTACTATTGATGAGTGGATACTGAAAGTAACGAACTTGGCAGAAATGGCGAAGATCTCAGCTTATTTGAAGGACATTACTCAAGAAAGATATATATTGGAGTGGAGAAAATGGATTGATTATATTCAGAACAAATATCAGACAAAGAAATACCAAATAGCTTATGGATGAATGTTAACTTTAGATGTATATTATCTGTAGTGGAGTTATGGTTCTATGGGGGAACTGTTAATATAGTTGAAGTTAGGTTAATTTAGTTTGTGATTGTTATATGCAATACCCTGTATTTTGCTCTGGGAAGTCGGGAGTGGGTGGGTGGAGGGGGGGGTTTAGGGAGGGATGGGTGGGAAAGGGAGGGGGGATGGAGGGTGAAAATAATTGTTGTATAAAACTTTTTCAATAAAAAAAAAGAATGAAGCCAATGAATCCAGAGAGAGAGAGAGAAAGGGAGCAGTGCTGACCAGTAGTGTATTAATCATTAAGCAGACTAAGCACGTGCTTAGGGCACCAGGCCCAAAGGGGGCACCACAAAGTTGAGAAAGAAAAAACAACAATGAAGAATGGTTCTTCATTGAAAGGAGGGAGGCACCAAGATTTGTTAGTGCTTAGGGCACTAGTGAGCCTTAATCCGCCACTGGTGCTGACCCAGAGAGAGAGAGAGAGAGAGAGGTGCAAGAGCAAGCTAGTGACCAGAGAGGGCACTAGACACACCAGGGGGCTGCAGAGAAGAGCCAGTCCAGTCCAGTAACCAGAGGGGCCATCCGATAGATCAGGAGGACAGCAGAGGTGAACTGAGCTGGGCGAGTGGAAGCGACTGGGTGAAAGATCAGAGCGAGAGATCCTGAGATGCTAGATCAGTGACTGTGAGCCGAGAGGCCCCCGAGTTATCTGGGAGAAAGGGACAGAGGGAGCTGGACTTTTGAGGCCCTTTCGGGGGTAGTGCTACACACAGTTAAGAGGTGAATTTATCTATCTATCTATCTATCTATCTATCTATCTATCTATCTATCTATCTATCTATCTATCTATCTATCTATTGGATTTGTATGCCGCCCTTCTCCCAAAGGACTCAGGGCGGCTCACAACAATAAGAAACAGAGAATACAAAAGTTAAAAGACAAATTAAAACAGAATATCCAATAAATAAGGTTAAACGTGGGAATACCAATTCAAATTTAAGATTTAAGAATTTAAAAAGCTACAAAATCAGTTTAGAGTCAACCCAGGCCCGCCCATTGGAAGAGCCAGGTCTTCAATGCCCAGCGGAAGGTTCGGAGGTTGAGGATTATCCGGAACTCCAGGGGTAACATATTTCAGAGGGTAGGGGCTCCCACAGAGAAGGCTCTCCCCCTAGGGGTCACCAGTCGACATTGTCTAGCCAATGGTACCCTGAGGAGGCCAACTCTGTGGGAGCGAACCGGGCGATGGAAGGCTACCGGTGGCAGGAGGTGGTCTCACAAGTACTCTAGTCCTAGGCCAGGTAGGGCTTTAAATGTGATCACCAGCACCTTGAATTGCACTCGGAAGACAACCGGGAGCCAATGCAGACCGCGAAGGAGTGGTGTAACATGGGAGTACCGAGGCACCCCCATGACAACCTGTGCGGCTGCATTCTGCACCAGTTGAAGTCTCCGAGTACTCCTCAAGGGCAGCCCCATGTAAAGTGCATTGCAGTAGTCCAAACGAGAGGTGATGAGGGCATGAGCAACTGTGAGTAAGGCATCTCGGTCCAGAAAGGGGCGCAATTGGTGAACCAGGTGCACCTGGACAAAGGTGCCCCTGGCTACGGCAGTCAAATGATCTTCCAAGCTAAGCCGTGTGTCTAGGAGGACTCTCAAATTGCGTATCTTTTTTTTTTAAAAAAATAGTCTTTATTTACATTTTCCATTAAAATCACACATACACCATATAACAAGAAACACACAAAACACACAAACGTTACATATAACACACATATGGTAGGTACTGATAGTACCTCACTCTATATATATACAATATAGTATTATATTCCAGGGGAGTCAAAGCAATTCATTTCTCTATTCATTGTCCTTAGGTCGACCCGACCTCACTTTACTTGTATAACATAGAGTTCTCTCTATTAAGCTTTTCAGTTTAGTTTAATTTATATCTTAATTTATAATTTCCTCTTTTCTAGCCAAATATGTACTTTATCCCAGGATAAACATGCTTGCGTTTTATCTCTATCTTTTAATTTTTTAGTCAGCTTGTCCGCTTCTGCACAGTCCAAAATCTTTTTTATGATTGTTTCCTCTGGTGGGGTATTTTGATTTTTCCAAAATTGCGCATAAGTCAATCTCGCCGCTGTGATAATATGGGTCGCCAAATACCATAGGTCTTTCTTGATATTATCCGGTTTGGATCCGAGCAAGTATGTTTCTGGAGGCCAGTCAATTTCAACGTTTAGTATATCATTTAACCATTTTTTAATAATCTCCCAGAATTTCACTGCTTTGGAGCACGTCCACCATTGATGATAGTAGGTGCCTTTCTCTAGCCCACATTTCCAGCATACCGCTGATTGACCTGTATACATTTTCGCCAATCTGTCAGGAGATAGGTGCCATCTATATATCATTTTATATATAGTTTCCTTATATGCTATAGAGACTACTGCTTTCATGTTCTCCCACCATATCCCCTGCCATTTATCTAAGTGAATTGAGTACCCAAAATTTTTCCCCCAAGCAATCATCGTGTCCTTAATTATTTCATCCCCTATCTCTAATCTCATTAATAATTTGTAATTTTTAGAAATCATTCCTTTTTCTTGTCCCATCAAAATTTTGTCTAATTCTTGTGGTTCCACATAAATACCTCTCCCATCTCTATCTTTTTTGTATTTAGACTGAATCTGTAAGTATGTCCACCAATCTAGTTGTATACCTATTGAATTTAATTCTTGTTTGGATTTGAGTTTTCCCTGTGCGTTCACTACCTCTTTATATGTTAGTTTCTTTGTTGGGTTGTATAGTTTGGGATATGATAGTGCTTCTATTGGGGATATCCAGCACGGTGTTTTGTTATAATATTTTTTGCTAATCTTGTCCCAATTTCGAATTAAAATATTCCTTATATAATGTTTGGTAAACCATTTACTTTGTGGGGTGTCGTTTCGCCAGCGTGCCATATGCCAACCCTGTTGTAGATCGTGCCCCTCTAATTTAAGAAGCCGATTATTGTCTAAGGTAATCCACTCTTTTACCCACACTAACAAAGCTGCTGAATGGTAGTTCTCCCAATTTGGTAAACCCAGACCTCCTCTTTCTCTTACTTCTTGCATCATCTTTTTTTTAATGCGTGGTTTCTTTCCCTGCCAAATAAATTTTGTTACTGTTTGATTCAATTCCATGAAGAATTTTTTGGATAAATTCACTGGAGCAGTTTGAAATAAAAAATTGAATTTTGGTAAGATGTAGGATTTAATTGTTGTTACTCGGCCTAACAATGAAAGCTGTATTTTGCCCCATTTATCTAGATCTTTCCTTGTTTGCTTTAATAATTTGTTGTAATTATCTTCCTGTATACTCGAACATCTACTCGATAGCCAGATTCCTAAATACTTAGTTTTATTAACTATCTTCAACCCGGTTGCTTCCTGTAATTCCTTTTTATCCTCCTCTGACATGTTTTTTGTTAGTAAGTTAGTTTTCTTTTTGTTAATCAATAATCCTGCTACTGTCCCAAATTCTTCGATCGTCTTCAATAAATATGTGCCAGATTTTATCGATTCCTCCAAGATGAAAGCCATATCGTCTGCGAAAGCCTGGGTTTTATATATCTGCTGTCCAATTCTAAGGCCTTTTATTTTTACTTCATTTCTTATTTTACGTAAGAGAGTCTCTAAAGATAAGATAAAAAGTAAGGGGGAAAGAGGACAGCCTTGTCTTGTACCCTTATTGATATGAAATTCTTCTGTTAAGTCCCCATTTATCAACAGTCTGGCCGTTTGTTTAGAATAAATCGCTTTTATAGCATTGGTGAATCTCTGTCCAAAGCCCATATGGTCTAATTGTATTAATAAAAATTCCCAATTGACTCTATCAAAGGCCTTCTGGGCGTCTATGAAAACTAATGCTACTTGTTTACCTGGGTATTCTTCGTAATATTCCAATATGTTTAACATGACCCTCAAGTTATCTTTTAATTGACGAGTTGGTAGGAACCCTTTCTGGTCGCTATGTATAAAGTCGTTCAAGAATCCTTTTAATCTACTTGCCAGAATTGTCGTGAAAATTTTATAGTCAGAGTTCAAGAGAGATATTGGTCTGTAATTTTTTATGTCTGGCGAGGGGGGTCTTCTTTGGGAATTAGACTAATATTTGCCTCTTTCCACGAATGGGGAATTTCTGCCTTTTCCAGGACTTCGTTAAAAAGATCTTTCATGTGTTCTCCCAATACATCAAATATTGTTTTGTATGATTCGGCTGGTAATCCATCTGTACCCGGTGTTTTCAGATTCCCTTGTTTCTTAACTGCTCTTTCAATTTCCGTTAGGGTGGTTTCCTCTTCTAATATTTCTCTTGTCAGATTGGATATTTTAGGTAAGTCCGAATTTTCTATATAGTTTTTTATCGCGCCTGCTACAATCTCTTCTTTTTTATACAATTCTTTATAAAAGTCCACTGCAACTTTTTCCTTTCCTTTTTTGTCTCTTATTAAATTTCCCTCTTTATCTTCTAATTGCTCAATTCGTCTATTCTGTTTTTCCTTTTTGAGTCTATATGTAAGCCACCTTCCTAATTTATTAGCTGATTCAAAATATTTTTGTCTTGCTATTTTTACCTTGTCCTTTAGTTTGTCCAGCTCTAAGAGATTAAGTCTATGTTTTAAAAATATTATCCGTTCTTTTGCCTCAATAAATCGTGGATTGTCTTGTAGTTGTTCCTCAGCTTTAGCCAGTTTATTCATTATTTCACCCCTTTCCTGTTCTTTTTTATATTTGATGGCTGTCTGTTTTATAATAAGACCTCTTATGAAAGCCTTGGCAGTATCCCAGATTGTTTGTAATGGCATTCCTGGTGTCTTATTGTCCTGAAAAAAGAGTGATATTTCTGTCTTTAATTTTTGTATAAATTCCTTTTCCTGTAAAATTTCTGTTCTCATCATCCATCTCCTTCTATTTTTCCCCTCTTCCTTCAAAATTGTCAAAACTGGATTGTGGTCTGCCCAATCATTTGGTAAAATTCTAATTTCTGCCACCTGAGAATTAATTTCTTGTGTCATCCAAACCATATCCAATCTGGACCATGAGCCATGTCTGGGGGAATTATATGTAAATTGTTCTCTAGTCTGATTGTATTCTCGCCACGTATCTTTCAATCCCAGTTCCTCACTCATTTCTTCAAAAATAGCTGGTAAAATCCTCCTATCTTGGCCTTTATTCCCTCTCTTTGCGTTTTTCCCTGTTTTATAATCTTGTGTTCTATTGACAATCGCATTAAAATCCCCCATAATACATACTTGCTCGTATTCCCGTTCTCTTATTTCTTTCTGTATTCTTTGAAAAAATGAAGATTGCTTGGTATTAGGCGCATAAATTCCAATCAGGAGTATCTTTTTTTGTAATAATTCTACTTCTAATATCAGTATTCTTCCCTCTTTGTCTGCAAACAATTGGTTCGGCGAGAGATATTCTTTGACAAATATGGCTACCCCTCTTTTCCTCTCTTCTGAAGCTGCTACAAATAGTTTCCCTGCCTTGGGGCATTTTAATAGATTAGATTGTGATAATTTAATATGTGTTTCTTGCAAACATGTTATATCTGTTTTGGTTTTAATTATTTTCGCTAAAATGCGTCTCCTTTTCGTCGAGGCGTTAAGACCATTAACATTTACTGTAAGTAATCTTACTCCTTGGTTCATTTTTATCTATTCGCTCCTTTGATTTTAGCTGCTAATTGAGTCTCTATCCCGTATTCTTCCACTCCTCCTGCTTCCCCCCTCCTCCCATTTCTTTTCCCTTTTTCCTGCTCTGCTTGAGCTCCTCTCTCTTTTCTCCACTCTTCTTTTGAATCTCTCTGACTTTCTTTGACTACTTCCCCTTCTCTCTTGCTTTTGCCATGTCCAAAATAATTTTCACAGAAGTCTTGTGCATCCTCAATACTCTCAATTTTAATTTTCCGCTCCTGCCACGTCACTAGGAGTCCTTCCGGCAATAGCCATCGGTATGGCGCATTATGTTTTCTCAGCTGTGAAGTTATGAATTGATAATTATGCCGCTGTTCTCTCACTCTTCTGGGGATCTGCTTAAGAATAATAATCTGTCTTCCTCTATATGTTACATTCTGGTTTCTGGCCTTGTGGAGCGTTTCGTCTCTTAATGCCTTTTTAGTCAGTCTTACATGTACCTCTCTGGGTAAATTGTGACGCCTCGCGTAGTTGGTATATACTCGGTATGCTTCATCTATATTTCCAGATACCTCTTCTTTCTTCTTCCCCACTACTTCAGCGATTATTTCTCCTACAATTTCCTCCAAGTATTCCTCTTTATCCTCCACCACGTTTTGGAGACGCAAGAAAAAGGCGGATTTCTCCATCTCCAGAAAGACTATCTCCTCCTCAAGTTTTCCCACTGCTTGGTCACATTTCTTTTGGTCACATATCTATCAAACTGGGTTTTGAGTCTGTCCGCCATTTTTTCCACTTCTGCCAATCGTTCCTCGTGATCTAGTATGGTTGTTTTCATTTCTCCCAGAGTCTCTTTCACTTGTGTAATTTCTCCCCTTAACCCACTCATCTCAGATTTTAAGTCCTCAAAATTTTTGGCAATTGATTCCTGATTCTTTTCCAAGATTTCTTGAATGTTTTGAAACAACATCTGCATATCCTGTATTGTAACTGGTTTCTCTGTCGTTGGTAACTTTTCAGGTGACTTTTTTGCCCCTGGTGTGGTGGTTATCGGGGAGGATATCATTGTGGAAGGTATATATTTTTTCGGTACTTTAGTAGTTGTAACTGTAGTGGACATATTGGCTAAGCAAAAGAGTTTTCCCCACCTTATCATACACAAATATTATTTCTTCTCTGCCACTTAACACCCCCCTTTAATTAAACTCTCACTATTCTTCAATCTTATTCTAATTTACCTTATCTTTCTATGGTTAAATACAGTCTAAATATAAATATATATATATAGTTAAATTAAATAACAAGTCAATATAACAATAACAAAATAGAAAAATAAAGAAAAAAGAAAAAGTAATAATCAGCAATCAATTAATCCTCAGTTAATCAAAGGCTATTATAAATAGTTAATAAATATTAAAGATATATAGGTTATCAATTCATTTCTTTAGTAGGGTATTAATCAGTTTTATCCACTTAAGTAATATAATTCATTAGTTAATCAAATTAATTCGAGAAGAGCTCACAATTAAAGTTCCTGGGAGGGGGGTGCTCAGGAGAAGTTTTACCCCCTAATCATTCCCCTCCGTTTAAGATAAAAAAGCCACAGTTATTGTTCTTTATTTCGTTGTACTCCAACTATCTTCCACAGCAGCAAGATGGTCGCACTGCTAAAAGTATGTACTTCTTTCACCTGTAGACTAGGCTGCCGCTATCTTCTCCAGTCGCTGCACAGTCCCTTTTTTTCCCTCCTTTTTCTTTTCTTCTTCAAAATCCTCTTCTTCTCTCTCCGTTTGGTCCCGTTTTGCCCTGCCTCCCCGAGCTGGTCAAAACCGCAGTGTCACGGGCTTCGGGGCCGCTATTCCGCGGCCTTCTTCCTCTCCTCCGGATCCTCGGAGCTTACGCTTCGATACGGTGAGGGGGGGTCGCACTCCTCCTTGTCGTCTCCGAAGAAAGCCCCTCTGCTCTCTCAGCCTCTCCGGGGCTGAGAACGGCACAAAAAAAAGCCGCAGAGGTCTGGAAATTCGATCGGTCTTGCGGAGCTAACGCCACGCCAATCTTTTCGCTCTGACTGCTGCACCGGAAGTTTCTCAAATTGTGTACCTTCTCTGAGGGGGGTCAACACCTCCCCCCCTAGGGATAGCGATGGAACATAGTGGACAAAACGGGGTGCTGGTAACCATAGCCACTTGGTCTTGTTGGGGTTGAGTCTAAGTCTGTTCGTCCCCATCCAGACCCATACGGCCTCCAAGCACCGGGACATCACGTCAAGGGCAACGTTGGGGTGATGTGGGCTACGCCCAGGGTGTACCTTTTATATATTTTGCAGTTCTAGCCACGCCAGAGGCATTACGCTTCTGACTCTATTTCCATATATGGCTACTTTCTTACACCTTCAGTTATCTTCCATTAACATGTCTGATGACATATTGCTTAATATAAGTTCGTTACAAATGGGAAGAATGCAGGGCAAAATTACACATTCAGCAGCTATTAACCCAATCAATGCCACAATAGCTTGCAGTCCCGGCAGTTTAGGGAACCAACCTGAAAATGTGTCAGCTAAATTAAACCCTTTCTAAGTTTGAACCGGGACGTGTGCTATTTTTACCATTTTATCAGTTATTTCCTTAATGACCTTGCCACTCTCATCGATCTCAATACAGCAATTAGACAAATTAAATTTACCACACACCCCTCCTTCTTTGGCTAGGAGGTAATCTAAGGCTAAGCAGTTTTGCATGATATACGTTCGAGACTTCACACTCTCAGCAGCTAATTTGGTGAGACCTTTCACAGTTTCATTAGTAATTATTTCTATAACAGCCTGTAGCCTAATCAAGCAGTTTAACAGGTAGATGGGGATCCGATACCCGTAGGTGCCATCCTCTGCCCAGTTGGCTGGTCCATACACCTCAGTGATTCTCTCCGGTGGCCATTCATCATCCTTCCAATGACCTATTTTAACTTTTTCAATCAAGGAAGTGTCAATGGCTGCCCTCTTGGACCGGATGTTTCCAACTTCATCATACACTGGTACCCTGGCCGAATTCCGAGGATGGAGGTTTACAGGGACCCAAGGAGTACGTAGGAGGTGACACCTTATAGTGGAATTATATGCCAGTATCGAGTCCCTTCATGCTCACAGGGGGAAATTATTGGAAGAGCAGTTAGGGAGTTTGGTACTGCTATAAACAAAATGCCTACCCGAGAGTAAGGCCACAAAGCATTCAGTACACAGAGGTATCTTGGAGCCCACCACATTCTGCATGTTATGGATCTCCCTTGCGTACTTGAAGGGGTGTCCGGGCTCCAATATTCCCCATGCATTACCTCTGGGTAATTTACAGTGGGAGTAGGGGCAAGCACTCTTTCCATATTCTGACTATCGAGTGCAGCTTGACACCAGTCTAGGGGTTACTCCCTCATTCCCCCCTACTCCTGAGGCTCCACCCTCTCCTACAAGGCCTACAATGCATATAGTTACACAGATTCTGTCAAGTTGTTCGGTTGTGGGATCGCAATTTCCAGGATAAGTTCCTTTCGTCGCCTGTGCATTGGGTGTTAGCCTCCAGAGTAACACCTGCAGGGGTTTTCTTCACCTCTCCTGTTCGTAGAGGGACAGCTCCCAGAGTGTCACCAGAAGGGGAGAGGTTCCCTCTAGTCCTTTGAAGAGTTAGTTTCCACATAAACTTGGGCTTTTTCTTAAAAGCACAGGGAGGAAAGAAAAGTTGAACTCCATCCTTCACCCTGTCTAGATGGCCATACCAGACTGGGCAAAATAATTTTCCTTCCTCTCAGTGGTGTCAACTCATATCTAACAATTGAAAATTCCTATCTCTAGAGATCAGGCATTTAACACTTGCAGTTACCTTGAAGGTACCCAAAGACTTAGACATATACACTAGTCATTATAGATGCACAGCAACCAATAATTTTTAACAGAAATCACATCAAATTAGTCAATACAAATTATCTGAGTCTTCCCATTTAGACAGGCTTTACCTTTTTATTACCTGCTAAACCCCGGGTGGGAAGAACAAGAAACAATTTTCTTCTCTATTCTTAGGTCTTTCAGAGTTCTCTGGGTCTTTTAAGAATGGTAGATTATCAAAATCTTTGTAACACTGCAGTATCTCTTTTCTCCTATTCTGCGGTCCCCCCACCAAACATAACAGTATACACTAACCATATCTTCCTTGGTCAGCCCCAACTTCTGAATCATTTTACTGTATGATGGGGCTTCCCATCTTCTAAATATTTTTCTCTAAAGGACTAGTCGGGTCTTTTTACAGTTTGGGATTCTTCCTAATTGTTTTAGTGAACTTCTCACTTTTTACTCAAGGTTTCATCCATTGTTCCATCTCCTCAAGCACTGGATTGTCTCTGGCCTGGGGATGTTCTGTCTAGTTCTTTCTCGCTTGGATCTCCCAGCTGACGCTGGCCTATTTTTAAAGATCCAAACTCTTCTCCATCCATTTTAGATCTCCCAGCAGATGCTGGCTATTTTAAAGATCCAAAATGTATAGAGACTTTGGTTCACACATCATTTGCACCTTGCCAGGGCTCTCTTGAGCAAGTTTGAACTCCACTTTTTCTTTTTAAGGACCTTTATTTAGCCAAATTGGTTTTCCTGTGTCATCCCTACTAAAACCTTTCTTGGTCCTTGTTGGTATGCACTCAGGCCATCCAGTATATGTGCAAATAAGAACTAACATTGCACGATGTGGACCTGACCTTGGCTTATCTGTAAAATCAATCATCAGGGTATCAAAAGGATAGCTTCCTGTGGGTTGATGTCCTTGAGGTGGTTGGGGCCCTTGTCTGGGATTATTGGCTGCACAGATTTCACATCTCATACAGACATTGGCAGCAATGCTGTGGATTTTATTGATGTATACTTCATGTAGCACGGCCTTGGCCAATGCACTCTTTCCCAAATGTAATTGCTTATGGACTTGTCGCACAGCATCCCATGCCATATGTCCTGGGACCAAAACACGCTGGTCGGGAAGAATCCACCATCCATCTTCCAACATCACCTCAAGTTCCTTAGCTTGTTGCAATTCCTCCTTAGAATAATTAGGTCTAATTTGTTCATCTGAGACCCATAGAGTTAAACAGTTAGCCTGTATAATTAAAGGCTTCAGCGCGGCTCGACGAGCTTCCTGGTCGGCCTTATTATTGCCTTGCTGTGTCTTTGACACTGTCTTCTGGTGTCCTCTACATTGCATAACAGCCATTTCCTGGGGGGGGGGCAGACGCTGTCCATCCGGCCTAAGATCTGGGGCCCATACTTAATGTCCTTTCCCCCTGCCGTTATAAAGCCCCTCTCCTTGTGTAGGAAGGGAACACCACCAAGACAGTGCCAAGACCAGGGATACATAGCAAAACATAATATGGAACCAACTCAGGAAGGGAGAAGCCCCAGGCATAGGAAAACGACCTTCCCAAAATAGAACACATAAGCATCAGGGCCACTTAAGAATAAAAGAAGACCCCGGAAAATGACACACACAAAGACACAAAACATGCCAGGAAAGAAACTATTGAAACAGCAGAATAAAACAAAAGGGACAACAGGATTAGCTGAGGAAAAGATTTAATCAATAGCCCCAGCAATCTGATAAGGGCCAAACCGGGAGTAAGGGCTTAATTGATAACAACATGATGAGCTTAAGGCAAAGGAAAAATAATAAGAGCAAAAGGAAACAAAAGAACATGAAATCAGATAACTAAGACACCACTCAATTTCAAGTAGGAGAGATTCAGAATAAGAAAACACAGGGCGATCCATGAGCAAACACACAAAAGTAACAAAAGAAACAAAGAATTTACTTTGTACAGAAAAGTATAAAAATGTATGCTTACCTTGTAAAGATGTCAGCTCACCCAGGAACGCTGGTTTGTGCGCCTGCCGGATCTGTCTTCCTGAAACTTAATAAAGAGAATCCTGTTTTCACGCAGCCCGCTTCTCTCATCAATTAACTCATCGTGCCTGAGACGCTCTCCCAGCCGGGAGATTCAAATCCCTTTCGGGGAAACCTCTGCGAAGATTCAACACTTGTATATGGCCCAATGCACTTGCACTGTCAAGAAGGCATATTTAGTGTCTGTATAAATGTTGACACATTTGCCTTTCGTAAGTTCCAAAGCTTGAGTCAAAGCGTGCAGTTCTATCAGCTGAGCACTTGTACCGGGAGGGAGGGGCTCAGCTTCCCATACATCTTCAAGAGTTACAACAGCATACCCAGCTTTCTGTATTTCCTCCTGCACAAAACTGGTGCCATCTGTGTATGGAGTAAAGTCGGGGTTGGAAAGCGGAACATCAGTCATATCTGGATGGCTGGCATAGGTTTCCTCAATAGTCTGAATACAACCGTGAGTAACTTTTAAATCTGGTTCAGGCAGCAATGTGGCTGGATTCAATGTAGTAAGTTGTATTAACTTGATCATGGGGTTGTGCGTAATTAAACCTTGGTATTTCAGCATGTGGGGGTTGGTCAACCACAAATGTCCTTTGGTTTCTAAGACGGCTTTGAGGGCGGGGGGGTGGGGGGGTGTAGATATCCAATTCCTGGCCAAAGGTTAATTTACTAGCTTCTTGTATTAACAATGCCGTGCTTGCCAGGGATTTCAGATAGCCAGGCCACCCTCTTGCTACAATATTCAGCTGCTTCAACAGATAAGCAACGGGGCGATGCTAAGTTCCCATTTTCTGGGTGAGAACCCCCACTGCTACGTTCTGTTTAGTGTCGACAAACAGCTGAAACGGCTTGTCTAAGTCGGGTAGTCCTAAACTGGGAGCTTGCATTAAAGCGTCTTTCAAAGTTGTGAAACTTTTCTCTTCCTCTTTTTCCCTTCGCAGAGGTTCCTTATCACTTCCTCTTATAATTCATAGAGAGGTTTCGCAATTAAACTGAAATTGGGGGTCCAGATGCGACAGAAGCCTGCAGTCCCCCCAAAAAACCCCTCAAGTCTTTCCTATTCCTAGGCGCCAGGAGCTGACATATGGCCTCCTTTCTCTCATGGCCAAGAGTTCTTTTACCTAGTTCAATGTCATATCCCAGATATCTGACTTTTTGTAAGACTAGTTATGCCTTTTTCCTGGATGCCTTGCAGCCCAGCTCTTGCAAGAGATGGAGCAAGTCGTGGGTGTTTCACCAACAGTCGTTTTCCATCTGGCCTGCGACTAACACATCATCTATGTATTGCAACACAACATCTGGGTAGGGGATTTCCAGGGCTGTCAAATCTTTTCCCAGTGCAGCCCCGAAAAGAGTTGGGGAGTTCTTGAATCCTTGGGGTAACCGTGTCCAGGCATACTGTTGTTTTCTTCCCCATCACTCCTTGGATATTGGTGGAGTAGGGGGAGGCTTGGCTCAGAGGCTGAGTTAGGACTGAACGAGTGGCCCCAGTATCCACAAGGAAGGAGATAGGTTTGCCTCCTATTTTAAACTGACCACAGGTTCCAGGAGGCGGGCTGAACCCGGTCGGTCGCAGTCCCATTCCTCCACTTCTGCCAGGCCTATGAGGGGGGCTTTTGAAAATCCTTCTCTTCGTCCTCTCCCTCCCTGGCTTCTCCCTAGGCCACCTCTGTAATTCTTCACAAACCTGCCTCCCCTTCCTTCTTGTCCTTCCTCCTTATCCTTTTCCGTTCCAGTGCCCTTCTTTCTTACATATGGTGCACTGGTTACGTCCTAGACCCATTCCATATCCTTTACCTCTGCCACCTCCCCTTCCTCTTGGTACCCTCATCATACCAGCGGCCAGCAATTCAGCTTTTCGTTGCATTTTTTTTGGTCTATATTTGTCCTGCTTCCTTTCCTCCACCTTGTCACAATTGACAAAAGTCTTCCATCAACTCACTCATAGGCTTTCCCAGGGCTCCCTCCAGTCTTTGTAACTTTTTACGTATATCTGGGGCACTTTGTGATATAAAGGTCATGGCAAGCATTTGAGCATTTTCAGGCGCTGTTGGATCAATAGGAGTATACATTTGGTATGCCTCCAGCAACTGAGTATAATAAGCTTCCGGACTCTCAGTGGCTTCTTGCATCACCAGGGAAGGCTTGGACAGGTTATCGGCTGGTTTTCCTGCTGCACGGACTGCCTGCACCACCAAATGTTGATAATCCTGAATTGCCCGTAATTGGCCATTTGGACTCCACAAGGGATCCTTCGTAGGGAAGCGTTCCTCGACATATGCTTCAAGAGTACGACCTTGGGGTAGATCAGGCTTCACTATCTTTGAAACTGCAATCCTAATCTTTTCCCTCTCGGGGTGGCAAGGTGCATGAGACTAGGAATCTACATTGTTCAATGTTGCATTTCTGGATCCAAGGGGGAGGTCTTTGGAATAAGCCGAGCCACACATCAATGTAGGGGCTTGGTCTAGGTGTCCTAATATGGGGTGGAACACTAACTGGAATACCTTTAAAGCAATAAAGGGATCTAATGTTCCCTTATCAGGCCAGCCTACCTCACAGAAGACCCTCAACCTCTGTTTGCTCCACTTAATGCTGTAGTCTTGACTGACATAAGCAATTTTGAAATGCTGCAACATGCACTCTAATGGAGTGAGGAGCACACTTCCTTCCCCTCCCATGTTCCTCCGGTGGCACCAGACAAGACAAATGAGGAAAAGGGATGAGAGGAAGGTAAGGGGTCCTTCCTCTCGGGATAACACAGAGGGAGTTATTTCACACACTCATGTCTGACCCAGGGAGCCGGAAAATCACGGTCTCCGATGGGAACTGTGAACACCAATTACTTCCTACTGGCCCAAGGTGCTGGACACTCGACAGTCACCATTGGGAACCGCAGTAGACACTCACATCAAGCGCACTTGACAACCTTCCCCCCCTTTTACCTCATAAGAGAGTGTACCTTTACCTCTTAAGAGAGGGTGATCAGTCCTCTCCTCCATCCCTAGTTTACAGGGAGGGATTATTCCTATTCCCCAATACTTGCCTGCAGGCTTGTTCTCCTGTCCTCTGGCCGGCTGTAACTTGGCCTGGTCTCTGTTCCCTTTCCAAGTGGTTCTTGGAGGCATCAACCACCGCTGCAGGGGTCCTGTGTCACCGGGAAGTCCCTCGGAACAAAGTGTCCGATGGCGCCTGGGAAGTTCCCTCTAACTCAACAAGGCCCCTGGCAGAGGGGTGGCCCTTCAGAGGATCCCAATGACCCGTTGTGTCCCATCTTGGGTGCCAGAAATGTAGCGGGAAAACCCACTTTCCCAAATGCAGGAGACAAGACCACAAAAGTTGGAGAACACAGGTTTATTTGCTAGCAAAGGTTCGGAGCGTTCACATGTCAGATTCCAAACCCTGGGCTACGCCCAGGGTGTACCTTTTATACATTTTGCAATTCTAGCCATGCCAGAGGTGTTACGCTTCTGACTCTATTTCCATATATGGCTACTTTCTTACACCTTCAGTTATCTTCCATTAACACGTCTGGTGACATATTGCTTAATATAAGTTCGTTACAGAAATGATATAGAACATAGGTCATTAAGCTCATCAGTACATTTAACAAGTTCCTTATTTCTGTTCCTTGTACTTTCTTGAGGTTTGCAACATAACTTCTGCTCCAACGTCAGTACCTCAGAAAACAATATAATACTGTGCATGATACAATCCTTAGATCAATATAGGTATAGTATAAGACCCTTCTGTCTCAATACTGCACCCCGAATCCCCAGATGATCTCACCCAGTGGCTTCATGTATATGTTAAACAGGAGAGGTGAGAGAACCGACCCCTGCCGCACCCCACAAGGTAGGGGCCTAGGGGTCGACCTCTGCTCCCCTGCCAGCACCAACTGCGTACGACCCGAGAGGTAGGAGGAGAACCACTGAAAAACAGTGCCTCCCACTCCCAACCCCCTTAGCCGTTGCAGTAAGATACCATGGTCGATGGTATCAAAAGCCGCTGAGAGGTCAAATAAGACCAGGACAGAGGAGTAACCCTTATCCCGGGCATGCCAGAGATCATCTATCAATGCGACCAATGCCATTTCCATGCTGTGACCGGGCCTGAAGCCGGACTGAAATGGGTCCAGGTAATCTGCTTCATCCAGGAATTGTGGGAGCTGACGCACCACTGCGCTTTCAACTGCCTTCGCCATAAGGCGAAGGTTAGAAACTGGGCGATAGTTCTTAAAGAGAGTCGGATCCAAGGCAGGCTTCTTGAGGAGGGGTCTCACCACTGCCTCCTTCAAGGCAGAGGGGAAGATTCCCTCTCTCAATGAGGCATTAATTACTGCCTGAACCCAGCCTCGTGCAACCTCTCGGGAGGTTGAGACCAACCAGGAGGGACACGGGTCCAGCAGACATGTGGCGGTGCTCAATCTACCCACAATCCGGTCCACATCATCAGGAGTCACAAGCTCAAACTCATCCTAGATAACATGCTCAGGACAGAATTGATGGTTTGTCAGCCAATATTAAGGAACAATTATTAGAAAGAATTTGCCTATCCCTCTACTTTGCACCGCAACTGTATAAAAACATAGACATAACAAACCAAGTGACATTACTGTGCTACATTAGGTATCAGCATGAGAGAAATGTTTTCAAAGACATACTTTTCATCTCGTTGGTACACACTACAGCTGAGGAAATATTCAACAATTTAAATGAGTTCATAACATCTCATGACACGGACTGGTTGAAATGCATTGGAATTAGCACAGATGGTGTGCAAGCAATGTCTGGAAAGCTTACTGGGCTTGTAGCACGGATTAAGGAAATCATGCTGTCAGTGATTTGGTACCATTGTTCCATACATAGAGAAGCCTGAGTTGCTAAAAAGATACCAGAAAATCTAAAGCAGGCCTTTAACAAATCAGTCAAAACTGTCAATTTTATAAAAAGCAGATAATTAACTTAACAGAATAACAGAGTTGGGAGCGATTTTGCAGGTCTTCTAGTCCCTGCTTAGGCAGGAAACCCTACACCACTTCAGACAAAGAGTTATCCAACATCTTCTTAAAAACTTCCAGTGTTGGAGCATTCACAACTTCTGGAGGCAAGTTGTTCCACTGATTAATTGTTCTGACTGCCAGGAAATTTCTCCTTAGTTCTAGGTTGCTTCTCTCCTTGATTATTTATTTATTTATTTATTTATTTATTTATTTATTTATTTATTATACTTATATGCCGCCCTTCTCCCAAAGGACTCGGGGCGGCTCACAGAAATTAAAACAATGAAAACAATAAAAATAGCTACTAAAATAATCAATTAAAATCTCCCAATTGAAAATCACCCATCAGATCAGCAAATTTGTTGGAAAAGCCATGTCTTCAGGTCACGGCGGAAAAAGCGGAGGTCGGGGGCCGTCCGGAGCCCCGTGGATAATCCATTCCAGAGGGTCGGTGCGCCCACAGAGAACGCCCTCATCCTGGGCGCCACCAGCTGACATTGTCTGGCTGATGGCACCCGGAGGAGGGCAGTCCTATGTGAGCGCACAGGGCGGTGGGAGGCAGGCAGAAGGTGGTCCTGCAGGTACCCCGGGCCCATGCCATGTAGGGCTTTATAGGTAAGTACCAGCACCTTGAAGTGGATCCGAAGGACCACCGGTAACCAGTGCAGCTCGCGCAGGAGAGGTGTAACACGGGAGTAATGGGAAGCTCCTGTAACAACCTACGTGGCCGCATTCTGGACCAGCTGGAGCCTCCAGGTACACCCCAAGGGCAGCCCCATGTAGAGGGCATTGCAGTAGTCCAAACGAGAGATAACGAGAGCTTGGGTGACTGTACAGAGAGCATCCCTATCTAGGAAAGGGCGTAACTGGCGCACCAGGCGAACCTGTGCAAAAGCTTCCCTGGTCACGGCCATCAGATGGTCCACTAAGGACAGCCGCAAATCCAGGAGGATGCCTAGATTGCGAGCCCTTTCAGAGGGAGTGAGCAACTCCCCTCCCATCAAGAGTGATGGGACCACTAGACCATGAGATGCCGGCAACCACAGCCACTCCGTCTTGGAGGGCTTGAGTCTGAGCCTGTTCCTACCCATCCAGACACGCACTACCTCCAGGCACTTAGACATCATGGAAAGGGCATCTCTGGGTTGGTCCGGGGTGGAGATGTAAAGCTGGGTATCATCAGTATGCTGATGATACCTCACCCCAAAACTGCATTGTTTCTTGTCCTACCCTCAGATGCTTTGGAGAATATGTTGACTCCCTCTTCTTTGGGCAGCCCCTGAGATACTGGAACACTGCTATCATGTCACCCCTAGTCCTTCTTTTCATTAAACTAGACATACCCAGTTCCTGCAACCATTCTTTATATGTTTTAGCTTCCAGTCCCTTAATCATCTTGGTTGAACAGTTTTGTGAGGATATGGACAGTGAACATCAGCAACTTCTGCTACACTGTGATGTTTGTTGGCTATCATGAGGTAAAGTTTTGTCTCACTTTTGGGAATTGAGAGACGAGAAAAGATTATTTCTAATGGAAAAGCAGTTTCACCTATGAGACATTTCCAAACCTCACAAGTTTTCTTGGTTCCACTGATGAAGAGGTGTCTAAGGAGCAGGGGTGAAATGCTCCCGGTTCGGACAGGATCACCCGATCTGGTAGCGATGGTGGCGGGTGGTTCGGAGAACCGGTAGCAAAAATCCCTGCACACCCCCCATGCTCAGCTGAGTCACACAATCATCAGAGGCTTTTTTTTTTTACTTTTAAAAGCATTTTTTCTACAACCTCTTCCGATGAAAAAATGCTTTTAAAAGTAAAAAAAAAAAGCCTCTGAGGCTAACGCGGCTCAGCTGGGATCCTCAGAGGCTTTTCAAAACATTTTTTTCTGCAACCTCTTCAGCAGAAGAGGTGGTTAAAAAATGCTTTGAAAAGTCTCTGACGATCCCAGCTGAGTTGCCTGATCACCAGAGGCTTTTCAAAGCATTAGAAAAAATGCTTTGAAAAGTTATTAAAAAAAAAAAAGTTGGCCACGCCCACCCAGTCACATTACCCCCACCACCATGCCACACCCACAGAACCGGTAGTAACACATTTTACATTTCACCCCTGCTAAGGAGGACACATCACTTATTGCACAACATCTGGAAGATTTGCAGCATAGTTTCTGTGAATATTTTCCTGTTTCTGATGGAAGCAAAAACTGGATTAGAGATCCTTTCCCAGTTAATGTGTATGAACTAGAGGGGATCACAGCAGCAGAGGAAGACAAACTCATGGAAATATCCACAGATGGTGTTCTGAAACCACAGTTCAAAGAACAGTCCCTTCCAAATTTCTGGGCTCATCTACCAGCATATTTTCTGGAACTATCCAAGAGAGCTATGACAGTATTGATGCCTTTCATTATGACGTAAATGTGTAAAATATCATTCTCTGCTCTCATTTATCTTAAGAATAAGCATAGAAACCACTTGAAAAATTTCAGAGTACGCACAGAGTGATTATTTTGAGACAACCGGGGTGAAATCTAATTTTTTTTGCTACTGGTTCTGTGGGTGTGGCTTGGTGGGCGTGGCTTGGTGGTCATCTGACTGGGTGGGCATGGCCAATTTGACATCACTCATGTCACTCACTGTTAGAGCCAGGAGCTCCACATTCTGACACAGAAGCACATTCTGTCTTTCACAGAATGTCACAGAAGCCAGGAGCTGCACAAAAGCACATTCTGCCTTTCTGAAACCCCCAATGCTTTGAGTTTCCCTCTGGCTTGACTGCCCAAGTGAACCTTGGACCCTTCTCTTGCCCTGCTCTTCATCCCGGAGGGCCGCGCATCCCCCCTCGCCAATCCTCCATACAAACCGCCCACCCTGTTTCTGCAAAGGTAGAGCCTCCCCCTTGCAGGGCGATCCAAAGAGGGGAGGGGGATGCTGCAGAAAAAGCCGCCTTCCACCCGGGCCTCCTCCTGCAGCCAAACGTGCCCAGCCATGCGTGCCCTTTCCTCAAATGGGCTGTGCATGGGGCACTTGGAGAGAGAGCGAATAAGAGAGCTCTCCAACCTCTGTTTGTGTGTGTGTGTGTGTGTGAGGGAGGGAGGGAGTGATTTGAAGCCGTGGCACCCAAAGGTCTGGCAGCAGCGGGGGCGGCTTCTGAGCAGCCCTGAGTCAGCCAGCTCCACCTGACCTACTCCCTGAGTCTCGCTGTTCTCCTAGCCCCCACCCCCACCCCACTCAAGCAATGGCTTCCCTACTCAGCCCCAACAAGCTATGCATCCATGGTGCCCACACCAGCATCCCGAGAGAAGCAGAGAAGATCATCGCTTGCAAGCAGACAAGCAGAGGTAGCAAGCGTACGCCGCGCCGTGGGAAAAATGAGAGGCCCTGTTGTCTCGCAGAGCCTGCCACTGTTTGAGTGGGGGGGGGCAGGAGAACGGCAAGACTCAGGGAGTCCCTCCCTCCCTCACACACACACAAACAGAGGTTGGAGAGCTCTCTTGCTCACTCTCTGTCCAAGCGCCCCATGAACAGCCCATTTGAGGAAAGGGCACGCACGGCTGGGCGCGTTTGGCTGAAGGAGGAAACACGGCGCAATGGGGTTGTTTTGTTTGCCGCGGTGGTGTTTCAGGAGGGCAGGCGGAGGTCTGCAGCTGACAACTATAATGAATATGCCCACCTGCCCACCCGAAGCACCACTGCAGTGAACAAAACAACCCCATTACTATGGATGCATAGCTTGTCGGGGCTGCTTGAGTGGGGGGGGGCAGGTGAGTAAGCTGCTAGCTCCTTCCCCGCAGCCCTGCCATGCTTGCCTGCTGTTATGTATCTAATTTTGGTGGGAAATTAGAGCGGGAAAAATCTCAATGCTCATTGGTTAAGACACTTGGAAAGTAGCTATATAAGGAGAGCTGTTGAACTGCAAAGTTGCTGGATTCTCACTGTATATTAAAGAGTTGTTGTTCATAACACTAGAAATAAATGATAGAGAGGAATCAGAATATTATAGTGCATGGGACCCGTGGTATGAATGGTTAAAGAATAGAAATTTAAGTAAGACTCGCAAATGCGAGAACTAGACAAGAGAATTAGGATGAACAAGTGGTAATTGTACATTGTTAAAAGGATGAATAGATGTATAAAACAATTTATAGTTAGCACTGCTTTAGCACAACTGAAACAAAAAATTAATTTTATGTGAAGATCAATGTAAATATGCAACGTAAATACGAATTATTTATATATAGCGACACCTCAAAGCTGGAAACGTTGAACTGATTTATATGAAAGTTTTTATTTTGTATGTTGTGTTTGTCTGTCTGTGTGGTTTTGTCTATCTTTTGTTTTTTGTTTTGTAAATAATAAATGCTTTAATAAAGAAATCTTTTTAAAAAAAATAAAAAAAAATAAAGAGTTGTTGTTCACTTCGACCTGTCTCCTGTCCCCTCAGTCACCCGATCCAACACTGGCGATGAGGATGGGATCGAGGTAGACATGTTGCGCAAATAAGAGCTGACAACTGAATCCAGCCAGGCGGGAAAATCTGCACGAGCTGAGCACAGCAGAGAAATGTCCGCCTTCGCACCGCCAACACCGTTTGATCCCTCGAAAGAGAAATGGGGATCGTACATGACGCAGTTTGAATGCTTCCTCAAAGCAAATGACCTCCAAGGGCTGTCCAACAATCGGAAGTGAGCCCACTTTTTGAGCCACTGCGGCCTTGAAGTGTTTGACACAGCCGAATCTCTGTCAGAGCCAACACCGGTGCAGTCTGTACCATGGCAGGTCCTGAAGACCACGTTGAGGACACACTATGCCCCTGTGCTGTCCAAATTAGTTCAGCGCTATGAGTTTTGGCAAACATTCCAGAGGGATGGCGAGTCAATAAATACATACATGGCAGCGCTACGAAGGCTGCCATGCATTGCGAGTACCGTGATCTAGATGATGTTCTCCTAGAGCAACTAATCTGCGGGGTCAGGGACATTCGCCTCCAGAGGTGACTGCTGGCCAAGACGACCCTCACCCTCCACATTGCCCTAGATGAAGCCAGGGCACATGAATCATCGAATAAAGCAGCAGAGTCACTGCAGCGGCAAGCGCCACCCCAGGAGGCACAAAAATCTACCCCCATCCATAATGAATCAGCTCAACCTGACAGTGCCGAAGAAAGCGAGGGAGAAGTTTTCAAAACAGAGAGCAAGAGGCAGAACAATAATGACGACTGGAAACAGAGTTGTGCTAGCTGTGGAGGGTTTCACCAGAGACAGACATGCCGTTTCAAAGATGCCATTTGCAGGCGCTGTAATAAGAAAGGGCATTTGGCGTGAGTCTGCAGGGCGACTCAACCATCCAACCATGGGCAGCAAATGTCTACCAGCCAGGCTAGCCAATCGCGGCCCCCCAAGAGGGACGGGGACAACTTCCAGAGGAGAAGCGCCTATGCTAAAACCCCCGAGACATTCCAGACTCGCATCGGCCAGGCTACCACATCCCCAGAGCAGAAGCTACATGTGACAGTTGAGATTGAGGGATTGCCATGCCAAATGGAGATAGACACCGGCTTGTCTATCACCATCATGTCTTGGGGCGAACTAAAGGCAGCCATTCCGAAACTGCAGAAACACCAGCTGAAACGTCAGCATCTAAGACTGAACAATTACCAGGGTAATCGCATCCCTGTGGAAGGCTATGGAACATTCCAGGTGAAATTCAGCAAGTTCAATGAGCAGTTGCCAATCATCGTGGTCAGCAGACGCCTGCCAAGTCTCCTCGGACTAGATTGGTTCAAGGCCCTAAGCATGGAAGTGACTGGTATCCATTCCATCACCAGCAGCCTGACGGACGACCTGCTCCATGAATTCCAGGAGGTTTTCGACAACCGCCTCGGCAAGTATGTGGGGACTCCTATTTCTTTTAATCTGGACCCCCAGATAGCCCCCATTAGACTGAAGGTGAGGAGGGTGCCATTCACGCTTAAACCTAAGATAGACCAGGAGCTGGACAAGCTCATAAGCCAGGGTATACTAGTGCCGGTCGACCATGCAAAATGGGAGACCCCGATAGTCACCCCAATTAAATATGACGGGTCTGTGCGCATATGTGTCAACTATAAGTGCACCCTCAATAAAGCCCTCCAGCAGTTTTCTATAATAATCTTGTATAATTTTTTTCTTCTCATTATTTCCATATCTAGTTTGTCCTTGGTCATCCACTAGTTGTATTATTTTTCTAGATTCTCTCTCTTTTTTCAATTTGTATGCTAACCATCTACCTGGTTTATTTGCATCTTCAAAATAATTCTGTTTAGCACTTCTAATTTTTTGTGCTAAGTCCTCTTTTTCTATTAGCCCCATTTTATGTTTAGTTGTATCCATTTTTATTTTAATGTCCTTTTTTTGCGGAGATTTCTGTAATTCTTTTTCAAGTTTCTTGTACTCATCCTCTAATGTTTCATAAGCTTGTCTTTTCTTACTGTTTCTTTTCCTTGTATAGATTATAATCAGGCCTCTAGCATACGCTTTCATTGTATCCCAAAGGTTTTGCATTGATGTATCCTCTTTTCTATTTTCTTTAAAAAAGAAGGCCAATTCTTTCTCCATTTTCTGTATAAAATCCTTTTCTTTTAATACTGTATAAATTAGAGTCCATCTAGATCCTTTGCCCAGGTATTTGCTTCTATGTCAATTTCTTTTATATTAGAAGTCAATTCCCTTGTCATCCATATCATGTCTATTCTGGACCATGATGACTGTCTATTTGAATAAAAAGTATATTGTCTATTTTGTACATTTCTTTCTCTCCATACATCTTTTAAGTTTATTTCCTCTATTATTTTGAAAAAGGATTTTGGAAGAATCTTTCTACTTTACTTTTGTCATCTTCTGTGTGTTATAATCTAATTTCTTATCTACTATACCGTTGAAGTCTCCCTCATGCAAATATTATCATAGTCCAATTCAATTATTTTCATATGTAATTTTCTATAAAAATCTTGTTGATTATCGTTGGGTGCATATATCGCTATTAGAAGTATCTTCATATTATTATCTGTTGTTTCCACCATCAAAATTCTTCCATCTTCATCTGTATAAATTTGCTGCACTGGGATTGTATCTCTAATATATAAAACAACTCCTCTTTTCTTACATTGTGGCAATGAAGTGTATATTTTCCCTAATTTTGGCTGTACCAATATGTGTTCATGTTGCTTTTTAATATGCACTTCTTGTAGACAAATTATATCAAACTTTAATTTCTCTAATTTGTGAAATATCTTTCTTCTTTTAGTAGCTAAATTAAGTCCGTTTATGTTTATTGTAATCAGTTTTTTCTCTTCCATGTTTATATTTTATAAGAAGGGTTTATTGCTCTAGTAGATCTCGGTTCACGTTGCTCTTTATATTCCACATTTCCACCCACTGCTCATTCTTCTTTTTCTATCATTGCTAGGCATTCCTCTTGTAATTCGATCGAAGATTCTTCTCTTCTTATCTCCACTTCTTTCTCTCTTTTTTAAAAAAAATAAATGTTATTAAGTTTTCCAAATTAAAATCAACATAAGACAAAAACATTGATTATACATAAAAACAAAAACCATGCATTCCCCTCCCTCCCCATTCATAACACTAAACATACAAACACGTCTATCCTAGCAGATAATATTCCTGACCTCATTAATAAATAATTATGCCCATAACACAGAATAAAGTAAATAATCCCCAAATATGATTTTCATACAATTATCTTTCAATCTAGATAAGTATATCTCTCCTCATATTGATTTAGGCCCTCACTTCATCTCAATCCTTTTATTCAACCACCGATACCAACTGTCCCAACTTTGAAAAAATTCAGAATCCTCTTTTTCTTTCAACCTATATGTCATTCTGTCCACTTCAGTGCACTCTAATACTTTATTTATAATTTGGGCACTAGCCGGTGTCTCTTTTTCTTTCCACTGTTGGGTGAACACTATTCTAGCTGCGACTAAAATATGTAGAGTGAGATACCATTTTTTCTTACTCAGCCCCTCTGGGCAAATACTTAGTAAATATATCTCAGGTTTCCATTGGAGGTCCTCATTAGTAAATTCCTTAATCCAATTCCTAATCCTTCTCCAATACCTCTTTGCCATTATACAAGTCCACCATTGATGGAAATACGTACCTCTGGTTTTCCCACATTTCCAACATAACTCTGATGCACCGGGAAACATTTTAGCAATTCTTGCTGGTGGGAGGTACCACCTATACAACATTTTATATGCATTTTCCTTGAAAGACGTTGCCGTAGTCATTTTAATATTTCCCCCCCATATTTGTTGCCATTTTTCTAAAGGAATCGAGTACCCAAAATTCCTCCCCCAGGCAATCATAGTGTCTTTTACAACCTCCACTCCTATCATTCGCTCAAGCAATTGTGCATACATTTTGGTTATGTATTTATGGTCCTCTCCCATTAATATTTTATCAAAACTCTGTTTCATCACATGTATCCCGTAATTATCTCTATCCTTCCTGTAATGAGATTGAACTGTCCACCAATCTAGCCTAATTCCTTTATCAGCCAAATCTTCCCTAGATCTTAATATCCCTTGGGCATCCACAAGCTCTTTATATCTATAAATATTATCCTGTTTAAGAGTTGTTGGATATATTGTTGCTTCTGTTGCTGAAAACCAGGTTGGGATCTTGGTATAAAATTTCCCTCTAAATATGTCCCAGGTTTCCAGCAGTATTTGCCTTAAATAATGTCTCTTAAAATATTTATACTGTTGAGCTTTCTCTCTCCATAACAGTGCATGCCAACCATGCTGTAGGTCGTGTCCTTCTAAATCTAATAAAGACCTCCTCTTCAATAACACCCATTCTTTCATCCATGCTAGCAGTGAAGCTCAGTAGTATAGTTCCCAGAAGGGGAGACCAAAGCCCCCCCTCTCTCTATGCTCTTGTAACATTTTGAGCTTCACCCTAGGCTTCTTCCCCTGCCAGATAAATTTCAGCACGACTCGATCCAAACCTTTAAAAAACCTTTTATCTAGCCTCATCAAAGCTGATTGAAATAAAAATAGCCATTTGGGTAAGACATGTGTCTTAATTGCTGCTATCCGTCCCATCAAAGACAACTGTAAATTTTTCCACTTCTCCAGGTCTCTTACAGTCTGATCATATAATTTAACAAAATTGTCTTCCTTAATTGTAGAGCATCGGGCTATTAGCCAAATTCCTAGATATTTAATTTTATTTACAATTTGAACACCCAATCTAGATTCTAATATGTCCTTCTGCATCTTTGGAATATTTTTGACCAATATCTTAGTTTTGTCCTTATTCATTTTTAATCCCGCCTCTCTACCATATTCTTCTACCATCTCTATCAACTCTGGGCCCGACTCCTGAGGGTCTTCTAGAATGAAGATGAGATCGTCCGCGAATGCCTGTATTTTAAATTCCCGCCTTCGTACTTTAAGTCCTTTAATTCCTTCCTTATTAAGGAAGATCTTAGTTCAAGGAAATCCACTGTGCCACAGATTGCCGGATGTGAAACCCTCTTTGTGAGATGGGGCCATGGGGTTCAGATGGGCCTGTTGCTTACATACCTGGCTCCCTGCCGTGTGGCAACGGCCCTGCCCGAGCTACTCGACATGATAGCCACAGTGGCAGTTGATATGCCCAGGCTTATGGTCATGGGTGATTTCAATCTGCCATCCGTTGGTGAGACGTCTGAGATGGCTCGGGAGTTCATGGCTTCCATGATGGCCATGGACCTGACCCAGTTAGTTCATGGTCCCACCCACAGGGGGGTCACACTCTGGACTTGATTTTTGTCTCTGGCCAGTGGTTGAGTGGTCTTGTCATAGGGGATATAGACATGGAACCCTTGTCATGGTCTGACCACTCGCTCCTTCGCCTAGATCTTCAAACCACTACACCCCGCCGCAGGGAGGCGGAGCCCACAAGATGGGTCCGCCCCAGGCGCCTGATGGATTCTGATAGATTCCAGATGGCGCTTGTGCCATTTCCTGAGGTTCTAGCACATGACTCGGTCAGGGACCTGGTGGCGGCCTGGGATCGGGCCGCTAGTGGGGCCTTAGATCGAGTCATGCCTTTGCGGCCTCTGACCCGGTGCCGATCCCGTGCAGCTCCTTGGTTTACCGAG
>WNWU01013113.1:481321-513290 GCA_012654045.1 Ptyas mucosa
ACTGGTAAGGTCTCATATTAAGACCTACCTAGTGGCGATAAAAGCGGCAAAGTCTAACTACTTTTCCGCCCTTATTGCATCATCAGAGAATCATCCGGCGGCCCTGTTCAGGGTGACCCGCTCCCTGCTTCAACCGGGAGCACGGGAGGACCCCCTGGAGGGCAGGGTTGAGGATTTCGGACGATATCTGTATGACAAAATTGCTCAGATCTGATGGGATTTGGACTCTGACTGGGTAGATCCGGGCAGGATGGCGAGGAATAGTCTTGAGAGCGTTATCTGGGAAGAGTTTGACTCTGTGACTCCGGATAACGTGGACAGGATTTTGGGGAGACTTAATGCGGCCACATGTTTACTGGACCCGTGTCCCTCCTGGTTAGTACTGGCTTCCCGGGAGGTTACACGAGGCTGGCTCCAGGGGATTATCAACGCTTCGTTGAGTGAGGGTTACTTCCCCACTGCCTTGAAAGAGGCGGTGGTGAGGCCTCTCCTCAAGAAGCCCTCCCTGGACCCAGCAGTATTGGCTAACTACCATCATGTCTCCAACCTTCACTTTGTGGCGAAGGTTGTTGAGAGTGTGGTCGCACAACAGTTCCCACAATTCCTGGAGGAAACGTCCTATCTGGATCCGTTCCAGTCGGGTTTCAGGCCTGGTCACAGCATGGAAACGGCATTGGTCACGTTGGTTGATGATCTCTGGAGGGCTCGGGACAGGGGTTGTTCCTCTGTTCTGGTCCTACTAGATCTCTCAGCGGCTTTTGATACCATTGACCATGGTATCATGCTGCACCGGTTGGAAGAGTTGGGGATGGGGGGCACCGTGCTATGGTGGTTCTCCTCCTTTCTCTCCGACCGGTCGCAGTTTGTGTTGACAGGGGGGCAGAGGTCGACCTCGAGGCCTCTCATTTGTGGAGTGCCGCAAGGGTCGGTCCCCTCGCCCCTTTTGTTCAACATTTATGTGAAGCCGCTGGGTGAGATCATCCGTGGTTTTGGGGTGAGATACCACCAGTACGCTGATGACACCCAGCTGTACATCTCCACCCCAGACCACCCCAGCAATGCCCTTGAAGTGATGTCCCAGTGCCTGGAGGCTGTACGGATCTGGATGGGGAGGAACAAGCTCAAGCTCAACCCTTCCAAGACTGAGTGGCTGTGGTTCCCGGCATCCCGATATAGTCAGCTGACTCCATCGCTGACTATCGGGGGTGAGTCTTTGGCCCCCGTGGAGAGGGCGCGCAATCTGGGAGTCCTCCTGGATATGCAGCTGTCCTTGGAGGAACATCTGACGGCTGTAGCCAGGGGGACCTTTTGTCAGGTTCGCCTGATTCGCCAGTTGCGCCCCTTTCTTGATCGGGATTCCATGTGCACAGTCACTCATGCCCTCGTCACCTCTCGCCTGGACTACTGCAACGCTCTCTACATGGGGCTCCCCTTGAGAAGCACCCGGAGGCTCCAACTGGTCCAGAATGCGGCCGCGCGGGTAATTACGGGAGCTGCATGGCGCTCCCGCATAACACCGTTCCTGCGCGAGCTGCACTGGCTCCCAGTGGTCTTCCGGGTGCGCTTCAAGGTGTTGGTTACCACCTTTAAAGCGCTCCATGGCATAGGACCTAGTTATCTTCGAGACCACCTTCTGCCACTGACGACCTCCCATCGACCCGTGCGCTCCCACAGAGAGGGCCTCCTCGGGTTGCCATCAGCCAAGCAATGTAGGCTGGTGACCCGCAGGGGGAGGGCCTTCTCTGTGGGGGCTCCTACCCTCTGGAATCAGCTGCCCCCAGAGATAAGGAGAATCCAAGACCTCCGTGCCTTCCGCCGTGCCCTTAAAACTTTCCTTTTCCAACAAGCCGGGCTGGCCTAAGCGAATCCTTTTAAACGATTTTTAATTGGGTTGTTCTTTTTTAAATCTTGGGCCAATTGAGATATTCGTTTTAAACTGTTCTTAATGTTTGTATTGTGTGTTTTTACTTGGCTGTGCACCGCCCTGAGTCCCCAGGGAGAAGGGCGGTATAAAAATTCTAAATAAATAAATAAATAAATAAATAAATAAATAAATAGCCGGGTTATTCCTAATTTCCCTGAGAAGGGGCTCCAGAGTCAGAATAAATAAAAGCGGGGAAAGCAGGCAAACCTGTCTCATTCCCCTACTAATTGTTTGTTTTTAATCCTTTGTTTTTTCCCCATTAACTAGAACCCATGCCACCTGGGAAGAATGAATTGTTTGTATCGCCTGTGTAAATTTTTCGCCTAATTCCATTTTACGAAGCTGGGTTAACATAAATTCCCAACTCACGCTGTCAAATGCTTTGTAAGTATCTAAAAAGAGAAGTGCCATCTGTTTGTCTGAGTGATGTTCATAAAACTCAAGAGCATTTAATATTACTCTCAGTTTATCTCGCAGCAATCTATGCAGTAAGAAACCATTCTGGTCTCTGTGTATGAACTGATTTAAAAAAACCTGTAGTCTTTTTGCTAGGATGGATGCAAACAATTTATAATCGGCATTAAGCAAGGCTATTGGTTTATAATTCTTAATATAGGTCGTATCAGCCCCTTCCTTAGGAAGGAGAGAGATATACGTCTCTTCCCAGGATTTTGGCATTCGTCCATCATTCAACACTTCGTTAAAGACGTCGTGCAACTGGGTCCCAATCACTTCCCAAATTGCCTTATACACCTCTACAGGCAATCCATCTGTTCCAGGGGTTTTACCACTCTTCTGTTTTTTCAGACTTTCCTCTATTTCCCCCTCTGAGATATTTCTATTCAGTATATCTCTTATCTGATCTGGTACCCCTGGCAAGTTCTCTAGGAAACTAAATTGCTTTTGACTAGTGTCTTCTCTTTGATATACAGTTGCAAGAAAAAGTATGTGAACCCCTTGGGATTACGTGGAGTTTTGCATGAATTGGTCATAAAATGTGCTCTGAACTTCATCTAAGTCACAACAATAGAAGAACACAGTCTGCTTAAAATAATACTACACAAACATTAGATGTTGCCATGGTTTAATTGAACATAACATGTAAACATTCACAGTGCAGGGAGGAAAAAGTATGTGAACCTTTGGACTTAATAACTGGTTGACCCTCCTTTGGCAGCAATAACCTCAACCAAACGTTTCCTGTAGTTGCAGATCAGACCTGCACAACGATCTGGAGTAATTTTGGACCACTCCTCTTCACAAAACTGTTTCAGTGTAGCAATATTCTTGGGATGTCTGGTGTGAATCGCTCTCTTAAGGTCATGCCACAGCATTTCAATCGGGTTGAGGTCAGGACTCTGACTGGGACGCTCCAGAAGGCGTATTCTGTGCTGTTGAAGCCATTTTTTTTGTTGAATTACTTGTATGCTTTGGGTCATTGTCCTGTTGCATCACTCATCCTCTGCGGAGCTTCAGTTGGCGGACAGATGGTCGTACGTTTTCCTGTAAAATGTCTTGATAAACTCTGGAATTCATTTTCCCATCAATGACAACAATCCATCCAGGCCCTGAGGCAGCAAAGCAACCCCAAACCATGATGCTCCCTCCACCATGTTTTACAGTGGGGATGAGGTTTTGATGTTGCTGTGCTGTGCCTTTTTTTCTCCACACATAGTGTTGTGTGTTCTTCCCAAACAACTCAATTTTGGTTTCATCTGTCCACAGTATATTTTGCCAGTAGTGCTGTGGAACATCCAGGTGCTCTTTTGCAAACTTCAAATGTGCTGCAATATTTTTTTTGGACAGCAATGGCTTCCTCCGTGGTGTCCTCCCATGTACTCCATTCTTGTTTAATGTTTTTCTTATTGTAGATGTGTCAACAAAAATGTTAGCATGTGGCAGAGATTTCTGTAGGTCTTTAGCTGACACTCTAGGATTCTTCTTTACCTCATGAAGCATTCTGCACTGTGCTCTTGCAGTCATTTTTACAGGACGACCACGCCTAGGGAGAGTAGCAACAGTGCTAAACTTTCTCCATTTGTAGACAGTCTGTCTTACCGTGGACACATGAACATCAAGGCTTTTGGAGATACTTTTGTAACCCTTTCCAGCTTCATTCAAGTCAACAATTCTTGATTGTAGGTCTTCTGAGAGCTCTTTTCTGCGAGGCATGGTTCACATCAGACAGTGCTTCTTGAAACCAGTAAACCCAAAACAGGTGTGTGTTTTTAAAGGGCAGGACAGCTGTCAGCAACACATCCAATATCATCACACTGATTGGAGTCAAGGTTGGCTCACTCCTGGCTCCAATTATCTCTTGGAGAAGTGATTAGGCTAGGGGCTCACATACTTTTTCCTCCCTGCACTGTGAATGTTTACATGTTATGTTCAATTAAACCATGGCAACATCTAATGTTTGTGTAGTATTATTTTAAGCAGACTGTGTTCTTCTATTGTTGTGATTTAGATGAAGTTCAGAGCACATTTTATGACCAATTCATGCAAAACTCCACGTAATCCCAAGGGGTTCACATACTTTTTCTTGCAACTGTAACTCCTGATAAAATTCATACACCACTTCTTTTTTTCCCCATTACTGGCCACTAAATGACCCGATTTGTCCCTTAACCATTTAATCTTTCTGCTTTCTAATTCCTTTTTCAATCTGTTTGACAACCATCTTCCTGCTTTATTGGCATGTTCAAAGTAGTTTTGCTTTACTCTCCAAATTTTTTTCACTAACTCAGCTTGATCCAATAAATTCATATGGTGCCTTGCCAATCCTCTTGCTTCTTTCGCTATCTTATCTGTTGGTTCCTTTTGTAATCTTGTTTCCTATTTCTCCAGCCTGTCTGCCCACTCTAGTCTCTCCTGCCTATCTTCCTTCCATTTTTTAGCCATATATTTAATCACAACCCCTCTCACCACTGCCTTAGCAGTGTCCCATATTATTTGTAAAGATGTATCCTCTCGTCTGTTCTCCTGGAAGAAAAGAGCCAACTCCTGTTTTAACAGCTCCACAAAATCCTTATCTTTGCATAATTCTGCCCTCATCATCCATCGTCCTCTATTGCGCTCTCCTTTCCAGGCAAGCACTAAAGGGTTGTGATCTGCCCAATCATTCCCTAAAATTTCAACCTCTCGTACCATTTCTCCTAATTCCAACGACATCCATATCATATCAATGCGGGACCATGAGACCTGGAGGAGAAAAAAGTAAACTGTTCCCTTGCTGGGTAAAAGTTCCGCCACATATCCTGTAGTCCAAATTCTTTCCTTAATTGATTCCAAATTACCGGCAATGTCTTCCTACCTTTCTTTTTCCCTCCCCCCCCCCCCTTTTCCAGATTTATAATCCTTCTCTCTATCCATTATAGCATTAAAATCCCCCATAATACAAATATGTTCATATTCTAATTCTACCAATTTTTTATATACCCTATTATAGAATTTCCTTTGATTACTATTAGGAGCATAAATACCCACCAGCAAGATACATCTACCATACATTGTTACTTCTACCATTAACAATCTTCCCTCTTCGTCTGAGTATATCTTTTTAGATTCTATATAAATTTGAACATAAATTGCCACACCCTGCTTCTTTTGGTCCGCCAGAGATACGTATAACTCCCCCAATTGTGAACATCTTAATATATCCATGTGTTTCTTCCTGATGTGGACCTCCTGGAGACATATTATACCAGTTTTTAATTTTTGTAATTTTGAAAAGATCCTACTTCATTTTCTTGGGGCATTTAATCCATTAACATTAATCGATATCAAGTTTCCAATCTTCTCCACCTCTTCACTTTGCTGTGGCTTTTGCCTTTGATGTTTGTCTTGTTTCTCGTCAGGTTCCTGGGGTTTCATCTTTACTTATATCACTCTTTCCTCCTTTCATTGTCTCTTTCAGTTTCCCGCCCTTTTCCGTTCTACTGCTCTTCTGGTTCTCACAGCTCTTTTGTTCCAGTTCTTCTTCACTACTGTGTTCACTTATATTAAACTGGTTTTCGTAGAAATCATGTGCCTCTCGAAGGTTCTTGATTTTCACCCTCTTATCCTGCCACGTCATTATTAAACCCTCTGGGAGCAACCACCGGTAAGGAACCCTATATTTTCTTAACTGTTCTGTCAAGAACTGGTATTTCTGTCTTTGTTTGCGAACACGTCGCGGGACCTGCTTTAATATCACAATTTCTCGACCCTTATAAATAATCTTCTGATCCCTGGTGCCCTGATACAATTCTTCTCTTAACGATTTTTTGCTGAATCGTTTGTGTATTTCTTGAGGTAATTTATTCCGCCTAGTATAGTTTGTATAGACTCGGTAAACTTCATCTATATCACGCTGTACCAATTCCTTCTCTCTCTCAGGTGCGCCAGCTACTATTTCCCTGGTTATTTCTTCAAGCTGCTCGTCCTCCACTTCCGTCACATTCTGAAATTGGAGATAGAAGGCAGCGCGGTCCATCTCGAGGTGAATTATCTCCCCTTCCAATTCTCGATTCACTTGCATTAATCATGCTTCACATCTGTCCATTTTACTCTCTGATTTCTCCACTTTTGTTTCTACTCGGTCAAATCTTTGTTCGTGGGCCACTGTATTTCTTGAACTTCCTCATATTTCGAGTGGATATGCATAATTTCCTGGTTGATACTTGCCATTTCTTCCTGCACATCTTCAAACTTTTTCATTGTCTGTTCCTGGTTCTTAGTAATAGTGTCTTGTATCATCTGTAACATATTTTGAAGTTCCTGTCCTCCGACCCCTTTTTCTGGGGTCTTACATCATCTGCCGATCCTCTTAATGCTGGGGATGTCGCCACTGGAGTAGGCACCGATGAAAGGGTCAAGACCTTCTTCATCACTGTTGACATAATTGCAAGCTTCCACCACCTGCCCCACTCTTGCATACACTGACTCTTTATCCGGAAGGATTACAAAATAATTCCAGTGTCAGGAACCAAAGATCCAATTCTCTACCTATAGTAAACGAAGAGTTGCTATTCTGTCGCTACCAATCAAACCTTACAAAATAATATCTCTTTTTTGATATATAATATTAACTATAATCTTTTATCAATTAATCAGAGTATATTCAATTACACATAATTTAAGCAATTAATTCTATCTCCAGAGATTCTTGTAGATCAGACTGTTGAATCAAATAATCAAATCAAATATATCTAATATATCTAATAAAAGAAAGGTTAGATAGATAGATAATCAATGCTTAATTAATCAAATAGTCAATTAATCCAATAATCAATCAATTGTAAGCCGCCCTGAGTCTCCGGAGAAGGGCGGCATATAAATCAAATAAAAATAAAAAATAAAAATAAAATAAATTATATATATCAATAATATCAATTATATATTATTACTCAGTTCAATCCCCAAACACCAAAAATCAAGTACAATGCCTGGAAACGAATCAGCCAAAAGTCTTCTCCTCTTATATTGCACAGTAAATTTCCAAGTCACCACAAGGTGGTGCTATTGCCTCAGTCTCAGTTAAATCAGATCTTCTTGCCTTTTGTCACAGCGAGGCTCTGGCCATTCAACATTTCCAGAAGAACTCAAAAATGCAAGTCACGATGGCTCCTTACTCGCACTCAAGTCCAAGCAAATCCAACTAAGTCCGATTCGGGAGTAAGGAGAGTCCCAGAATTTTCCACAAGGCACTTCAGTCACAGCCCTCTTAGAAACACCCACGCCAATCTTCTCAAAAGGCCGTCTTAACAAGTACAAACTCTGCCGCCACTTATCGCTCCAGCCTGTCAGTCAATTTGCTGCTTTCAATGGAGCCTCTTATCGGCTTTCCCTTGTACACACTCCTCTCCAAGCAGTCCGATCCCAACATGGGCTCCTCCGCTTCATGTATCTCTGTGTTGTGGGCAAATCTTCTTCCACTGGGCACAAGCCTGGCTTTGGGGATACCATCTGGAGCCCTCTTCCTCGGCTGGCATCCTGGGGGGGGGATTTCCCTCTACAAATCCCTCCGATCGCACTTCAGCGGGCTCGCTAGGGCTTCCCCTCTTCTATACCCACCCCAATGAGGTGAGCAGTGGCCAATTCACGCCGCTCAGCAGATAAAATCCAGCCAAGGAATCAGGAACGATCCAGCTTAGCTGTAACCACCAGTGACGTCATGCTCGGAAGCCTCCACTTCTTTCTCTCTGATGCGTTCCACATAAAAAGCTTTTGCTTTATCAATTGAGTCTATTCTGTATTTTTTTTTGTTGCTATGTAAACACCAGACCTTCTGGTATCAACCATCTGTAGTTCACACCCTTCTGAAGTAATATTTTGGTCAAGAAATGATATTCTCTTCTCATCTCCCTCACTCTTCTCGGTATTTGCTTCAGAACCACAATTTCCTTATCCTTATATTTCAATGTTTTCTCTCTAGTAATCTGCAGTATTTGCGTTTTAATCGATTTCTTAGTGAATCTTATATGGACTTCTCTTGGTAGCTTATTTCTCATTGCATATCTTGTATAGACTCAAAATATCTCATCTATACCATCCATCATCTTTTCTTTAGTAATTTCTAATGCTTCTGCTAGAATTTCTATCATTATTTCTGCCACGTTTTCACCCTTTGCTTCTTCTATATTTTGAAATCTGAGGTAAAATTCTGCTCTATCCATCTCCCATCCCAATATTCCACTTTTATCTCGTTCAACCTCGTCCAATCTACTGTCAATGTCACTAATTTTTTTATCTCTTTGTTCTTCTTTTTCCTCAATTTTTTGGAGTCTATCTTCATATTTCTTCATCATTTGCTGCATGTTCTCCACCTTTTCATCTGTTTTTTCTGTTCTCTGTTCAATATTCTCTACTCTTGTATGTATTTTTTGAATTCCTTGCCAAATCATATGCAGTGTCACTTCCTTATCCTTCTCTCATTCTTTTTCCTTCTCCTGTTGTAACATCATCTGTATTGATCGTTGTCCTCCAGACGGTGAAGAGGAAGGAGTCGATGTAGATGAACCAATAGCTGTTGCCTTTCTACTCATTTCTATTAGATGCTTGCAAGCAGTTCAAACAAATAGAAAATCTTCAGGTTCTTCTATACCTTAATCCACTTATATATAGGACAAATATTATCCCAGGTACCAGTAAGGAAAAGAAAAGTGAAAAAGAAAAACCACAAAAAACCACAAAAAAAGAAAAAGGAAAAAAAAAGGAAGTAGAAAAAGTCTTCAAGCTCTTGTATGCCTTAATCCAATTTAACGAGAACAGAAAAAACACCAAAAAAGAAAAAAATATATACCAAAACACTAGGAAAAAATCTATGTGTATGTGAAAAATTAGAAATCCTTCAAAAAATCACAGTCCGGTTAAAAGTAATTTAATAAAGGGAGAGTGGAGAAGTAGCACCAGAAAAAGAAAAAAAACAACAACAAGAAAAGATAGGAGAAAAAAACCCATAAGCTTTCTGTCTAAAGGAAAAATCCACCACTGTATAATGACCACAAATTCTTTTGTTGAATCTCAAATATATATTTACAGCTCTCTTTCCAGAGTCACTGTAATCTTCTTCTTTTCAATCTCAGACTCCTGCCACTGACAGTTTCCCAGAAGAGCACCTGAGTAAACAATCCTGCAGACAGTCTTTGATGCTCTTCCCACTATCTTATCTATGACTAGGCTCAGAGTCCTTGAAGAATAGCACAGTTGTTACTTTCTTAAGCAAAAGAAAAAAAACAGGCAGCAATGTTTCCAATCCACTAGATGGCAGTGCTACTTATTTTTTGCACCTTCCCTGCCTTCTTGTTATTCAATAAACCATAAAATAAAAATGGAGAGAAAGAAAAAAAAGATGAAAAGAAAACAAATAAAAGATTTATACTAAAAAGGCACTAAAAATTGGTACTTGAATAAATAAAGCAGAAATCTTCAATCCAATCCAGTCCAGTCCGAGTTACAAAATAAAATTGTGCTTAAGCATCCACAAGTAAGAGTAAATCGAAAAATAAGAAAAACTACCTTCGACTCAAGCTTAATTCCTCCACTTCCTCTTCTTCTGTCTTCAATTTTAACTTCCTTAAGACATCAGGGTGTTCTCTCAAATAATAGTCGCCGGAAAAAAGGGCTTCTCCTGGATCAACCAGGGACTTTGCAGTGTCCCTGGGATCAACAGAATGTGCCCTCCACTATTACCGTCTCTACAGGATGGTGAGGTCCAAAAACAGACCATCCAGCAACGAAGATATTGACGGCGATCTTGGAGTTCGCGACACCATTGAAATAAAAAAAGGTACGAGACAAGGTTGTCCTCTGTCACCTTTATTGTTTATATTAACATTAGACGTGCTAAATAGAAATATTAGAGAAGATAAAGATATAAAGGGAATGAAGATTCAAAAGCAAGAATACAAATTACAAGCATTTGTGGATGACCTGGTTTTTATTCTTGAAGATCCATTAGAATCAACAACTAAATTGATCGACAAGATAGGAGAATATGGAAAAGTAGCTGGTTTGAAAATAAATGAAGATAAAACGAAGATCTTGACAAAAAATTTGTTAATAAAACAAAAAGAAGAAATGGCGGAAATATCGAAGATGCAGGTCACAAATAAGGTTAAGTACTTGGGGATATGCCTGACAGCAAGATCTAGTTCGCTTAAAGAAAATAATTATAATAAACTTTAGCAACAGTTTTGGCAAAGTGGGAAAATTTACAATTGTCATTGATAGGGAGAATATCAATGATTAAGATGAATATATTGCCTAGAATTCTATATTTGTTCCAGACAATTCCAATTAGATTGGGGAAAGATTATTTTGAAGATTTGAATAAAATAGTGATGAAATACATTTGGCAGGGTAAAAAAGCGAGGATAAAACTAAAGTTGTTGCAAGACGCTAGAATGTGAGGAGGTTTTGGTTTGCCCAATTGGGAACTATATTATCAAGCAACAAGTTTGATGTGGATCAAGGAATGGATAACGTTAAGAAATGTTAGATTATTGACTTTAGAAGGACATGACTTGTTATTGGGTTGGCATGCATTTTTGTGGTACAAGGAAACAAAAACACAGGGGTATTTTAGAAGACACTTTATACGAGAGGCTTTGCTATTAAATTGGGAGAAGATAAAAAGACAACATTACTTAAAAATTCCAGTCTGGTTATCATCTATTGAAGCATTCTCATATTCAATAACATTTAGAAAGGAACAAATTGTCAGATATAGTGAAATATTGAATGAAAAGGGTGAACTTAAATCTATGTAAGAATTAGAAGTACAAGGTATAAAGATGAACTGGTTTTCTTATTTGCAAATACAGTCTAGACACGATAAAGATTATAAAACAGAAGGTTTTTATAATAATTTGACTAGTTTAGATAAAATTTTAACAGGTACTGATGAAAACATAATTAAAAAACTGTATGGATATTTATTAGAGGTTAAATTGGAAGATGAACAAGTTAAAGAAACAATGATTGCTTGAGGGGAAAATTTTGGACATGGAATTGACTTAGAGAAATGGCAAAAATTGTGGTCGCAAAATTATAAAATGACAATGTGAATGTATTAACAGCGGCTAGAATTGTGTTTGCTAAAAATTGGAAAAATGAGAAAATCCCGATGCAAGAAGAAGTTATTAAGAAAATATTGGAATGTGCTGAAATGAGTAAATTGACATTTGAAATTAAAGAACAAGAAGATAAACAATATTATAAGATATGGGACTTATTTTACCAATGGTTAGATAAAAAAATATGGAAATGAAATATGATCTTTCTAATACAAGTAATATAGAATTGGATAAAACATAATATAAAGATGTACTATTATTGGAGTGATTTAAGAGGATGACATGAATGGCATAATATGAATTAATTCAATTTTAGAATATCTGGTATGAAACAAGGGAAGAAATAGCCATAGTTAAACATATGATTAATCAGGATAATAAATGTATGGATATATATGAATAAGGTGAAGACACACAAAAGACTTGTAACCAACTGACACACTGTTTGTGTTTGTGTTTGTGTTTGTATTTGTAATTGAAGATGTTTTTTTATTTGTTTTTTTATATTTGTTTAAAAATAAAATTTCTTTCAAAAAAAGGATAGATAGATAGATAGATAGATAGATAGATAGATAGATAGATAGATAGATATGATGGATGGATGGAGAGATAGATGGATAGATGAATAGATAGATAGATAGATAGATAGATAGATAGATAGATAGATAGATAGATAGATAGATAGACAGACAGACAGATAGACAAACAGATAGATATAGAAAGATATATTATAGAGATAGATAGATAGATATAGATAGACGAATGACAGGTAGATAGATGAGAGAGAGAGAGAGAGTCAGTTAAGCAGATGGACAGACAGAGAGATGATACAGATATATGAAAATGGATGGATGGATGGATGGATGGATGGATGGATGGATGGATGGATAGATAGATAGATAGATAGATAGATAGATAGATAGATAGATAGATAAAGATATACACTGCTCAAAAAAATAAAGGGAACACTTAAACAACACAATGTAACTCCAAGTCAATCACACTTCTGTGAAATCAAACTTTCCACTTAGGTAGCAACACTGATTGACAATCAATTTCACATGCTGTTGTGCAAATGGAATAGACAACAGATGGAAAGCATAGGCAGTTAGCAAGACATCCCCAATAAAGGAGTGGTTCTGCAGGTGGTGACCACAGACCACTTCTCAGTTCCTATGCTTTCTTGCTGATGGTTTGGTCACTTTTGAATGCTGGCGGTGCTGTCACTCTAGTGGTAGCATGAGACGGAGTCTACAACCCACACAAGTGGCTCAGGTAGTGCAGCTCATCCAGGATGGCACATCAATGCGAGCTGTGGCAAGAAGGTTTGCTGTGTCTGTCAGCGTAGTGTCCAGAGCATGGAGGTGCTACCAGGAGATGGGCCAGTACATCAGGGGACGTGGAGGAGGCCGTAGGAGGGCAACAACCCAGCATCAGGACAGCTACCTCCGCCTTTGTGCAAGGAGGGACAGGAGGAGCACTGCCAGAGCCCTGCAAAATGACCTCCAGCGGGCCACAAATGTGCATGTGGCTGCTCAAATGGTCAGAAACAGACTCCATGAGGGTGGTATGAGGGCCCGACGTCCACAGGTGGGGGTTGTGCTTACAGCCCAACACCGTGCAGGACGTTTGGCATTTGTCAGAGAACACCAAGATTGGCAACTTTGCCACTGGCACCCTGTGCTCTTCACAGATGAAAGCAGGTTCACACTGAGCACATGTGACAGACGTGACAGGGTTTGGAGACGCCGTGGAGAACGTTCTGCTGCCTGCAACATCCTCCAGCATGACCGGTTTGGCAGTGGGTCAGTAATGGTGTCAGGTGTTCTGTCCCTGTCTTCCACACGCACAAACCCACACAGACAGACGAGGGTTAAATGACTGACACACACGGAGGTTTCGTTATCAAGGCTTGGCAGCCCTATGGGAACCAGCTGCCAAGTTCTTTACTAAACAAGGGAGGGGGTATTCCTTCACCAGATAACAAACACATACACACCAGCTGGGAAAACACAGTCCAAATTCCAATCCTTGAAGCCGACTGAGGCTTGGCACCAAGAAACTAACAAGAATGAAACTTTGTCCATCACAGAATCCAAACTGCCACCCCACTCCTTTATATAGCCTGTGGGGTGTGGTCCAGTGACTCAGCTAATCCCTGGCACGCCTCCTCATTTGCTGGGATCTTTTAGCACGCCGACGCTGACGTGGGTCCAGCCACAGCTTGTCTCCCTCATCACTTTCCAACCGATCGGAGACACCTGGCTCCTGGCTAATCTCCTCTCCTTCAGCCGACAGCTGAGGAATTGCCAGAGAGGAGGGGCCGGGGGAGGGAGGCCTGGCTGGCTCCTCTCCTTCATGTTCGGAGCCTTCTTCCTCCGATGCGATGGGCTCGGGGGTTGGAGCCACAACATCAGGTGGCATTTCTTTGGGGGGCCACACAGCCCTCCATGTGCTCGCTAGAGGTAGCCTGACTGCCATTAGGTACTGAGATGAGATCCTCAGACCCCTTGTGAGACCATATGCTGGTGCCATTGGCCCTGGGTTCTTCCTAATGCATGACAATGCTAGACCTCATGTGGCTGGAGTGTGTCAGCAGTTCCTGCAAGACGAAGGCATTGATGCTATGGACTGGCCCGCCCGTTCCCCAGACCTGAATCCAATTGAGCACATCTGGGACATCATGTCTCGCTCCATCCACCAACGCCACGTTGCACCACAGACTGTCCAGGAGTTGGGGGATGCTTTAGTCCAGGTGTGGGAGGAGATCCCTCAGGAGACCATCTGCCACCTCATCAGGAGCATGCCCAGGCGTTGTAGGGAGGTCATACAGGCACGTGGAGGCCACACACACTACTGAGCCTCATTTTGACTTGTTTTAAGGACATTACATCAAAGTTGGATCAGCCTGTAGTGTTTTTTTCCACTTTAATTTTGAGTGTAACTCCACATCCAGACCTCCATGGGTTGATAAATTTGATTTCCATTGATAATTTTTGTGTGATTTTGTTGTCAGCACATTCAACTATGTAATGAACAAAGTATTTACTATGAATATTTCATTCATTCAGATCTAGGATGTCTTATTTTTGTGTTCCCTTTATTTTTTTGAGCAGTGTATTATAGAGATAGATATAGATAGACAGATGACAGGTTGATAGATGAGAGAGAGTCAGTTAAGCAGATGGACAGAGAGATGATATAGATATATGAAAATGGATGGGTGGGTGGATGGATGGATAGATAGATAGATACGTTACTATAAGTTTCTGGTAAAATCCCCAACAAGAATAATTCAGGTTTGAAATCAATATGTTGTATCATTTTCTCCAACCACATACAAATTTTTGTCCAGTATTTCTTAGCTTCTACACATGTCCACCACATATGATAGTACGACCCCGGTAGCTGGTGACATTTCCAACATTTAGCTGATTTATCTTTAAACATTTTTGCCAATCTTTCCGGTGGAAAATGCCATCTGTAAAACATCTTATACAAGTTCTCCTTGTATGCAGTTGACATTGTTAATTTATAGTTTCTATCCAATAATTGCTGCCATTTATCTAGCTCTATCGTGTAACCAAAGTTTTTTGCCCATGCTATCATTGTTTCCTTTACTTGTTCTTCTTCTAATTTAATACGCAATAAGTAACTATACAATTTTTTTAAAATTAGTTTTATTTATAGATACAGACTAAACAAAACAGAAAAACATACAAAACATATAAACATATAAACACAAATTCAGATATACGTCTAGTTTATCGCAACTGTGATATATATTCTTATTCGTACTTTGACTCCTCCTTGTTTGGTCTTTCCCTTCTAACTGTCTCTGTGGTTCTTTATTGACCTATGTTTGTGGTTTGTTTTTCTCTTTCTATATTTGGTCACTCCCTTTAGTTCCTAATCCTTTTTCCCTTTTCTATCTTCCAACCAGGTATACCACTTTTCCCATACTAGGTAATAATCATGTTCCTCCCTATTTTGTAGTTCCCTTGTGAGTCTATCTAGTTCTGCACATTCCATGATTTTGCTAATTACCCTGTCTTCTGTTGGTATGTCACTACTCTTCCAACATTGTGCGTACATTATTTGTGCTGCTGTTATCATATGTGTGATTAAATATGTTGTTTCTTTTTCATATTGTCCATTTAGTATGCCAAGTAGAAAGGTTTCTGGTCTTGTTTCTATTTTTTGTTGTGTTATTTCCTCTATTTGTGTTCTGATCATTTGCCAATATTGTTTAATCATTGGGCAGGTCCACCACATATGATAATAGGTGCCTTTGTGGAGCTTGCATTTCCAACATGTTGATGGCGTGCCGCGGAACATTCTTGCCAATCTGGCTGGTGGCAAATGCCACCTATAGAACATTTTGTAGAGATTTTCTTTGTAGGGTACAGACATTGTCAGTTTATAATTTATTGTCCATAATTTTTCCCATTTGTCTAATTCAATATTGTAGCCGAAATTTTTTGCCCAGGTTATCATGTTTTCTTTTACTACCTCTTCTTCTAATTTGTATCCTCGTAAGTAATTGTAAATTTTTTTAATCAATTTGTCCTGTGTCCCTTGCAAAATTTTATCTAATTCAGTTTGACCTTTTTGGAATCTAAATTGAGCCGAATCTTTCTTATATCTTGATTTTATTTGTGCGTATGGCCACCAGTCAATGTCTGTACCCATCTCCTTCAGTTCTTGCCTCGTTCTTAGTTCCCCCTGATTATTTAGCAGATCTTTGTAAGTTTTTATTTTATTGCTGTCCATGGCATTTGGATAAATCTGGGCCTCCATTGTTGATAACCATTCTGGAATTTTGTTGTAATGTGTCTTTTTAATACTCTGCCATATCTGATATAATGCTTGTCTGATTATATGTCTCTGGAAATATTCATGTCTTTTGTCTGTGCCCTCCCATAAAAAAGCGTGCCATCCTCTCTGGAGATCGAATCCTTCCAAGTTCAGTAGTCGATGGTTTTTGAGTTCCATCCACTCCTTGATCCAGGTTAATGCTGATGCCTTGTAATATGTTTCCCAGTCGGGTAGTGTTCTGTCCCCGTCCTCCACACACACAACCCACACAGACAGATGAGGGTTAAAGGAGTAGCACACACACGGAAGGTTCGTTATCACGGCTTGGCAGCCCTTTGTAAACCGGCTGCCAAGGTCTTTACTAAACAAGGGGGGGGGGGGAAATACCTCCACCAGATAACAAAACACGTACACACCAATTGAGGGAAATATAATTCAAAAGTCCAAATCTTTCCAGTCGGCTGATGCTTAGCTCCAAGGACTAGCCAGGGTAAAACTTTGTCCGTCACAGAATTCCAACTGCTACCCCACTCCTTTAAATAAACTGTGGGGTGTGGTCCTGTGGGGTGCGGTCCTGCTAATCCCTGGCACGCTTCCTCATTTGTTGAGCTCTCTTATCACGCCGGCGCTGGCGTGGGTCCAGCCACCTCTGGCCTTCCTCATTATCCTCCGACTGATCGGAGACACCTGGCTCCTGACTCATCTCCTCTCCTTCGGCCGGCAGCTGATGAATTACCAGGGAGGAGGGGCCGGGGGAGGGAGGCCTGGCTGGCTCCTCTCCCTCCTGTTCGGAGCCTTCTTCCTCCGATGCGATGGCCTCGGGGGTCGGAGCCACAACAGGTAGTGCCAGTCCTCCCCTTTCTCTTGTGTCCTGTAGGTGCTTTAATTTAATTCTTGCTTTCTTCCCTTGCCATATGTAGTCTGCTATTAGTTTGTTAAAGTCCTTAAAGAATTTTTTCCCTGGTTTTATTGGGATCACTTGAAATAAGAATAGTATTCGAGGTAACACATTCTTTTTAATTGAGGCGATCCTTCCCAAAAGTGATAATTGTAAGTTTGTCCAGATTCCTAAGTCCTTTTTAATTTGTTTTGTTAATTTATCATAATTATCTTCTCTAATTGATGAACTTTTATTAGTTAGCCATATTCCTAAGTATTTTACTTTCTTTGCCGTTCGTATGCCTAATTCGTCTTCTAGTTGCTTTTCTTGTTGATTAGTGAGGTTCTTGGTTAATATCTTTGTTTTTTGTTTATTAATTTTGAGCCCAGCTACTCTCCCGTATTTCTCTATTTTGTCTAATAGCTTGATGCCGGTTGTTATTGACTGTTCTATTATAAATACGATGTCATCGGCGAAAGCCTGGAGTTTATATTCTTCCTGTTTAATTTTTAGGCCTTTTATTTCGTTGTCTCTTCTAACTTCCTTTAAAAGGGTTTCCAAGGCCAATATAAATAATAGGGGGGACAGGGGGCACCCTTGTCTCACCCCTTTTGATATTGGGAATTGCTCTGTCAGATCACCATTAATTGTTATTCTTGCTGTCTGGAGGGAATAGATTCTCTTTATCATATTTATGAATTTATCCCCGAATTTCATAGCTTCCAGTTGTAAAGTGAGAAATTTCCAGTTGAGGTTATCGAATGCCTTCTGCGCATCTAAAAACATTAGGGTCAATTGTTTGTCTATATTCATTTCGTAATATTCTAGTACATCGACTATTAATCTCATGTTATTTTTTAACTGTCTCTTTGGAATGAAGCCATTTTGATCCGGGTGAATATAATCTTTAATTATTTTCTTTTTTTTATTGAAAAAGTTTTTCAAATACAGATTTTTCCCCCTTTTCCCCCCCTTCCCCCCACATATTATATATTTCATAAATCAAGTTAACCCAAAAATACAATTCCCCCCTTTCCCTCCCCATCCCTCCCCATCCCTCCCCAACCACCCCTCCCCCCCAACCCCTCGGACTTCCACTATATAAAATCCTAGTAATCCCAAACACAATATATATTACTCATCCCCTTCATATTCTACCCCCTGCATTCTGTTCAGCATTACCATATTCGTCTAATCTCCCTCAGATGAAAGCTATATGATATTTTCTGGTTTGATATTTATTTTGTACATAATCAATCCACTTTTTCCATTCCTGCATGTACTTCTCTTGGGTATAATCCTTTAAAAAAGCTGAAATCTTCGCCATTTCTGCAAATCCAGCCATCTTCTGGGTCCATTGATCAATAGTAGGCAAGACATCTTTCTTCCAATATTGAGCAACCAATAATCTAGCTGCTGTCACCATATACAATATCAGTTTTGTTTCCCCCATTGTAAAATCCTTAACTATACCCAATAAAAACAATTGTGGAGAAAATGGTAGTTTTTTCTTCAGAACATTTTGCATAACCCACCAAATTTTTATCCAAAAAGCCTTCACTTTCTTACAAGTCCACCATATATGATAATATGTAGCATCTAAGCAATCACATCTCCAACATTTTGGTTGAACATTATGTTATAAGTAAAATACCCAACTTATTATGTGTATATGTAAGGGTTAAATGTATTTACCATTGTACCACTCCCAAGCTCCTCCTTACCTTTCCTTAACTCCTCCTCTTGTATATATAAACTGATGTCCCCCCTATTTCGTGTGCTTGTTGTGATACCCTATGGAAAAGAAACAATAAAAGATTCTGATTAGTACTGTACTGAATCTCTGGTCTTTTGGGCCTAAGAAATAAAAGAAACAGTTTTGGTAGCAGAGGATGGTTGGGAAGATCCAACCATCTTAATAAAAAATGCAAGTCAGCAAAAACATAAGAAAAGGACCTACCACAAGGTCATCAAAAAAAAAATGGCAGCTCAAATAACTCCCGCCAAAAATGCGGGCAAAAATGAGCAATTCCCCAAAAAAGAAAATACACCAAAACTAAAATACGACCATCTGATCCTAGAAATAAGGAAAGAAGAAAAAAGAGATTTAATAGAACTGATAAAATCAACGCCGGATGATCCAACTCTGCTCGCGAAACTACACAGCTTAATGAAAGACCATGGAGCAGCAGCAGAAAGAAAAGAAATAGAGAAACACCAACAAAATGAAGATGATCCGGTAAGAAACTACCAACCTGAACACCTGTCAGAAAATAACACAGATGAACTTTTCGCGCCTTTCAGAAGGCAGCCATCTTGCCTGACTAGCCCACCAAAAATGGCCGACCAACTGTCCATCAAAGTCCTGGGTTCAAATCCCGACACGCAAAACGGGGCCCGCGAAAAAGAAAAACACCAAAAATTAAATTTTAAAGAAAAACAAACATGGCAAAAGTCAAAGGGACGACCCACCGAAACTGAAGTAGAAGATGCCATGCAAGTGCTCGAGGCTGCATTTGGGGGTAAATTAACTATATCTAAAACGGAACAAGACGACCCTGAAGCCACTACTAACCTCACGATTTCAAAAATCCAAAAAAGACTATGCTACCTCGAAAACCCATCCATAACTAGCAAAGGAAAACACTCAACCCCCAGCCACGAGCATTCCCATGAGGAATCCGACTCATCCCCAGAGAGGAGCCCAGACCGCGAACCGACCAAACGACGCCAAAACTTCGAGAGGAAAATCTATACTTACCAAAGCGACAGATGCATCCCATCGACCCGAATCGCTTCCAGATCAACCATCGACTATTGGGGGCCATCCGGAGCTGGCGCCGAGGAACACCAGGCAAATTGGAGCCTTCCATCAGCAGCAGCGAACCCAAGCTCCTTCCTCTGCAGCGACAAAAGAAAAATGAGTTGTGAGCATGCGCAGAACCCTCCGGCGCTCAGAAAAGAGGAAACCCTAGAAGCAAGAAAGTACAGATTCACAGGAAACATAGAGACAAGTCAATGCAGATACATCTCCAGCGTACCTTTACCTTATTGTGAGTACATTCATGATCTGAACCATGGACAGCAACAAACCTTAGGTAATTATACACACCACATAAATACATTTACAGCTGATGTAATTAAATTAAAATTAGATGGGACTAATTTGCAGGAATGGGGGCAACAATTAGAGATTATGTACCTAAAAGAAAATATGTTATTCTTTATAAATAACCCACCCTGCAAACCATGGACACGTGACCTGGACTGCCTTCATCACAAAGCATTTTATATTCTGATTGCAACTATATCTCCAAGTATTTTTCCCAGCATTGAAAACAATTTGACAGTGTCAGAGATTTTTCAGAAATTGTTCAATTTATTTCAAAGAAATAATGCAGCATCTACTATTAGAAAATCTAGAGAATTTTATGCAGCAAGATTGAGGAGTGGGACATCAATGAGTGAGCATATTCTAAATTTGAATGCAGCCAGGACTGAACTCATACAAAGGGGGGAGGTTATATCAGAAAGCAGCTTTAAAAGCATAATAATTAATTCACTTGATTCCAGCTGGGACAATTATATTACAATATTGGATAGCATGAATATAGAACAGCTCACGTTAGAAGACATAACAAGTAGGCTTATAGCAGAAGACAAAACCAGAAAGGAGAGATCAATGGGTCTAAGAGATGATAGAATCAGAAGAAGGACAGAGTCACAAAGCAGGGATAGGAACACAAATGGATGCCACATCTGTGGGTCATACAACCACTACAAGAGGGATTGCCCAAAGAACCCAGAATATAGGAACCAATACAATACAAAAGAAAGGCAAGATAGAAGGGTCAATTTTTCTGGTAGGCAGTCACCTGACTACAGAGACAAACGTAGTGGATCACCAAAAATAAAGGGTAGATTTAGATATAGAGATGATTCTAAAGAAAACAGGCAGGGTTACCTGTACGGATTGGAAAATGACAATCCAGAAACTTTAAACGCTCACGCTAGTTGGCTCATCGATTCGGGGGCCACTAGCCACACAATGTTGTGTCTTCGGCTCCCGAGCCCGGACCTTCGGAGGAAGAACCCTCCGAAAGTGAAGAGGAGGAGGAGGCAAGGCCCCCCTCTCCTGGCCCGTCTGGTTTGGCACCACCCCAGGCCCCAGCTGAAAGCCCTGAGGAGGAAAGCTCCTCTGAGTCAGATGTTAATGAGGAGAGGGAGTGGATTAATCCCAGGTGGCGACGATCAGAGAGACGGGCTCAGCAAAGGAGTGGGTGGGGCCGAGCACGAGGTGATGAGTCACAAAGCCAACGCCCCACAAGGTATAAAAGGAGCTGACCTTACCTTGTTGGCTTTTGTGACGAACAAAGTATTAACCTGGCTGCTTGTTTCCTGAAGTACTGCATCAGATAAGTGTTTGCTAACCTTAAGACTGTTTGTTTTTGGACATGCCGGAGAGCCTTATCGGGGACTGGCCGTGGCAACTCAAAATAACAGCTGTCTTTATCTCTCCCGGGCTCGCTGCCAGCTTGTTGTTTATGAATGGTGAATAAACGACTTTCGTACACTTCTGTTTGTGTGTGTGCTTGTCTGGGCTCCTGAAGCAGGGAGGGGACAGAACACTGCACGAGGTGCCTGATCAACCTGCCCACGGTCCTAAAATTGGGGATCTGTGCTAAAAAACTCAACCACCCAATCCGTTTTGAACAAGTTGATGGATCCCTAGTGGGGGGGACTTACGCCACACACTTGACCGAGCCAGTGAGGCTGGAGCTAGCAGATCACTGGGAAACTATTTGGTTCATAATAGCCCCCAAAATGACAGATCCAGTCATACTGGGACTCTCATGGCTAGACAAGTGGGGCCCAATCATTTGGTGGCAAGAGGGAACCTGCAGGCTGAGGATTGCAAAGGGCCCCCAACCCCTACCGCTCCAACCAGGGGAGATGCCCCCCATGCAGGAGCCCCAATCTTTCCCACCACAGCAAAGGAAGAAACCGCCAATACAAGGGCCCCTCCCTGAGGGGACAACAGAGCAACTGGCGGCCGCATCCGACAGCTTCCACGACACAGAACAGATCCCAGAGGAGTACCAAGACCTTGCAGAAGTGTTTAGCAAGGCTGAGTGTGACGTTCTCCCCCCCCCCCCCACTGCGAGGCCGATTGCGCCATTGAGATCATCCCTGGAGCGAAACTACCTAAGCGGAAACTATATGCCATGACGCCCCGCGAAATGCAAGAAATGCGGAACTACATAGACAAGAACCTACAAAGGGGTTTCATTGAGCCAGCTAAACCATGGGTCACGGCACCAGTCCTTTTTAAAGAGAAGAAAGACGGCTCTATGCATCTGGTGGTTCATTTTAGAGGTATCAACGCCATCTGTGTACACAACTTATACCCCCTTCCCCTCATGAAAGGCATGCTAGCCCACCTGGCCAAAGGAAAAGTTTTCACCAAACTAGACCTCCGAGAAGCCTACAACTGAATACGCATCAGGGAAGGAGATGAGTGGAAAACAGCATTCAACTGCCCCCTAGGAAGTTTCCAATTTAAGGTGATGCCTTTTGGACTGCAGGGAGCCCCAGCGGTGTTCATGCAACTGATAAATGAAGTCCTACATGACCACCTCTACAAAGGGGTTCTCGTCTACCTGAACGATATTCTCATTTACACGGAAACCGTAGATGAACACTTACCCCTCGTCTGCCAAGTATTGGAGAAACTGCTGAGGGCGAACCTGTATGTCAAACTGTCAAAATGCGAGTTCCACCAATCACGCCTAGACTACTTAGGTTACCGAATATCAAACGAGGGGGTAGAGATGGATCCAGCCAAAGTACAATCAGTTCTACAATGGCAACCCCCTCGCACCCGCAGACAACTGCAAAGCTTCTTACGGTTCGCGAACTTCTACAGACAATTCATCCCCTCATTTGCAAGAATTGCCAAACCTCTGATGGACCTCCTAAAGACAGGGAGTCTGGCAACAAAGCCCCACCCGGGACAAGCCCTACAGTGGGACCTGACCTTCCAATGGGCATTCGAAGCACTGAAAGAGATGTATGCAAAAGAACCTGTCTTAAAGCATCCTGACCCCGAACAGCCCTTCGTCATCCAAGCAGATGCCAGTGATGTGGCTGTAGGGGCCGTGCTGCTCCAAAAGAACGGCCAAGGGAGCCTACAACCTTGTGCCTACACCTCCCGAAAGCTCACCGACACAGAGAGGCGATGGGCAGCGTGGGAGAAGGAAGCGTTCGCGGTGAGATGGGCGCTGCTGACCTGGCGACACCTACTAGAGGGAGGCCAGAGAACGTTCAAAGTTTGGACTGATCACAAGAATCTGGAGGCCCTTACAACCCCACGGAAGTTGTCGCCCAGGCAAGTCTGCTGGGCACAATACTTCAATCGTTTCAACTTTGAGCTTAAGCACATCCCGGGGGGAAGAACTTCCTGGCCGATGCACTCTCCCGGATGCCCCAATATAACAGTGAGCGGGAGCAGGTGGTGAACGCCATCATCCCATCTACGCAAGTCGTGGGTCAGGTGGTCACCAGATGGCAACGGCGCAACCAGCAGGACCAACTTGCAAGCGACATAACGACAAGGCTCAAAACTGAAACAGTGGCGGACCCCTGGTTCCGAGACAATCAACATCTCTTGACAACAAGGGATGACCTAGCATGGAAGGGGACAAAGCTCTATGTCCCACAGACCCTACGCACCCTGATCCTCAAGAGGAGCCACGACATTAAACCAGTGGGACATTTTGGTTTCCTAAAGACTCTGCACTTAGTACGAAGACAGTTCTGGTGGCCCCACATGAGAAAGGACGTAGACAGTTATGTAAAGAGTTGTACCATTTGTGCCACGATGAAGAGACGACTAGGATGCCCTCCCGGACTGTTGCAACCGGTAGCTGAACGGACAAGACCATGGGAGGAGATTGCGATGGACTTCATAGTAGAACTACTGAGGAGTGGTGGAAATACAGTGATCTGGACTGTAATAGACTTATTCTCCAAACAGGCACACTTCATTCCTTGCAGCGGGCTGCCCTCAGCCCGCCAATTATCCAAACTGTTCCTGTAACACATCTACCGCCTGCATGGAGTTCCCAGAAGAATCATAATTGTCCTTGGACATAATTGTCCATGAATTATGACACCTACCATGCCCTACGCATGGTCACTCATGCGCTGGGCACCTCCCGGATTGACTACTGCAACACTCTCTTCATGGGGCTGCCCCTGAAGACGACTTGGAGGCTTCAGCTGGTGCAGAATGCGGCCGCGTGGGTAGTGATGGGAGTGTCCTGACGCTCTCATGTTACACCCCTCCTGTGCGACCTGCATTGGTTACCGGTTGCCCTCCGTGTGAGATTTAAGGTGCTGGTGATTACCTATAAAGCCCTATATGGCCTAGGACTGGGGTATTTGGCGGACCTCCTGCAGCCAGCAACAGCTCCCCATCACCCAGTGCATTCCCACAGAGAGGGCCTACTTGGGGTGCCGTCGGCCAGACAGTGTTGGCTGGCGACCCCTAGGGAGTGGGCCTTCTCTGTGGGCGCCCCTACCCTCTGGAATCAGCTCCCCCCGGAGCTCCGGATGGCCCCCAACCTTCGCTCTTTCCGCCGCGAACTAAAAACGTGGCTATTTCGCCTGGCCAGCCTGGACTGATGGGGGATTTTTAAATGGATTTTAATTGATTTTAGGGATTTTATGTGTAATTTTTAACCCAGAGTTTTTGTTTTATTTTTCTGTTTTATTGTTGTGAGCCGCCCTGAGTCCTCTCGGAGAAAGGGCAGCATATAAGTCTAAACAAACAAATAAATACATAAATATTTTATCGGCAATATTTATTTATTTATTTATTTTATCAAATTTATATGCTGCCCTTCTCCCATAGGACTTGGGGCAGCTCACAGAATAAAACAGCATAACGATAAAATAATGATAAAACAAGCCAATTTAAAATCCCCAGACAATTAAAACCCTTGTGGCAGATCAGGGAATTTGCTGAAAAAGCCATGTCTTCATGTCGGTGCGGAAAGTGCGAAGGTCGGGGGCCATCCGTAGCCCGGTGGGTAACCCATTCCAGAGGGTCGGTGTGGCCACAGAGAACGCCCTCATCCTGGGGACTGCCATCCGACATTGTCTGGCCGACGGCACCCAGAGGAGGGCAGTCCTATGTGAGTGCACTGGGCGGTGGGAGGCCGGTAGGAGGTGATCCTGCAAGTACCCCGGGCCCATGCCATGAAGGGCTTTATAGGTGAGTACCAGCACCTTGAAGTGGATCTGGAGGGCCACCGGGAGCCAGTGCAGCTTGCGCAGGAGAGGTGTTACACGGGAGTAACGGGAAGCTCCCGTAACAACCCGCGCAGCCGCATTCTGGACCAGCTGGAGCCTCTGGGTGCCCCGTGTAGAGGGCATTGCAGTAATCGAACCAAGAAGTAATGAGAGCATGAGTGACTGTACGGAGGGCATCCCTGTCTAGGAAAGGGTGCAACTGGCGCACTAGGCAAACCTGTGCAAAAGCCCCCCTTGTCACGGCCGCCAGATGATCCACCAAGGACAGTCGTGAATCAAGGAGGATGCCAAGATTACGAACCCTTTCAGAGCGAGTAAGCAACTCCTTCCCCATCCGAAGTGATGGGGATACTAGATCATGAGATGCCGGTATCCACAGCCACTCAGTCTTGGAGGGATTGAGTCTGAGCCTGTTCCTGCCCATCCAGATCTGCATCGCCTCCAGGCACTTAGACATCATGGAAAGGGCATCCCTGGGTTGATCCGGGGTAGAGATGTACAATTGGGTATCATCAGCATACTGATGATACCTCACCCCGAAACTATGAATAATCTCACCCAGTGGCTTCATGTAGATGTTAAAGAGCAGGGGGGAGAGAACCGACCCCTGCGGCACCCCACAAGTGAGGGGCCTCGGGGAGGATCTCTGACCCCCTGCCCAAACAAACTGCGTACGGCCCGAGAGGTAGGAGGAGAACCACTGTAAAACAGTGCCCCCGACCCCCAACCCCCGGAGCCATCGCAGTAGGATACCATGGTCGATGGTATCGAAAGCCGCTGAGAGGTCAAGTAGCACCAGAATGGAGGAATAACCCCCATCCCGGGCCCGCCAGAGATCATTCACCAGGGCGACCAATGCCGTTTCCATGCTGTGTCCATGCCTGAAACCCGATTGGTATGGGTCTAGATAATCTGTTTCCTCCAGGAATTGTGGAAGTTGGTATACCACCACAGACTCAACAACCTTCGCTATAAAGCGGAGGTTGGAGACAGAACGAAAGTTGTTCAGGGAGGCGGGATCCAGAGCAGGCTTCTTGAGAAGGGGACGAACCACCGTCTCCTTAAGTATGGTGGGGAAGACCTCATCCCTCAATGAAGCGTTGATAATCACCTGGATCCAGTCTCCAGTCACCTCTCTGGTTGCCGCAACAAGCCAGGAGGGATATGGGTCCAACAAACATGTGGAGGCCCCCAATCTACCCACAATCCTGTCCACTTCATCTATGGAAACAGGGTCAAAGTCAACCCAGATGTTACCTTCAAGACTTGCTCCCACCTCCTTGTCGGATCCTGCCCAGTCAGAGTCTAAACCCATCCGGATCTGAGCGACTTTGTCTTGCAGAAATTGTGCAAAGTCCTCAGCACTTCCTTGTAAGGGGTCCTCCCTCACTCCCTGATTAAGAACGGAGCGGGTCACATGGAACAAGGCCGCTGGGCGATTTTCTGCAGATGCAATGAGAGCAGTGAAATAGTCACGTTTCGCCGCTTCCATCGCCACAAGATAAGATCTAATATGGGTACTTAACTGTGTTCGATCAGATTCGGAATGGGAAGATCTCCAACAGCCCTCTAGGTGTCTCTTTCAGTGCATCATCTCCTGCAGCTCCACAGAAAACCATGGAGCTGCCCGGGATGCCCGTCAGAGGAGAGGCCGCAAAGGGGTGATTTGATCCAGTGCCCCGGTGGCAGCCCGTTCCCAGGCATCCACCAGGGCCTCTGGAGAATCGTGGGATAGGTCAGTGGGAAATGTCCCAAGCTCCATCAGGAACCTGTCAGGGTCCATCAGGCGCCTGGGGCGGAACCAACGAGTCGGTTCCGCCTCCCAGCAGTGGGGGTTGACGGATGGAAAGTCTAGCTTAAGGAGGGAATGGTCGATCCATGACAGGGGCTGAATAGAAAGTTCACCCCTACCCTGAGCATTTATCCACTGCCCAGAGATAAAAATCAGGTCGAGTGTGTGCCCACCACTGTGAGTTGGGCCCTGTACAACTTGAGTCAGGTCCATGGCCATCATGGAGAACAAGAAGAAGAAGTGAATGTGAGAGAAGAAGAAAGGGAAAGCTGCCAGGAAGAGAAAAGAGAACAACTAACGGAGACAACCAAGGAACAAGAGGAAAGAGCATTGAGAGAGGGGGCAATAGCGAAAGAGATAAAAGAACAAAGAAAAACAAGAGTGACTAGATCTACTAAACAAATAAACAAGTAAAAATGGAAGAAGAAGTAAAAATAATATCAGTGAATATAAACGGACTAAATTCAGTAAGAAAAAGAAGAATATTCAACAAATTAGAAAAATTAAAATTAGAGATTATATGTTTACAAGAAGTTCATATTAAGAAACAGCATAAATATCTATTGGAGCAAACAAAATTGGGAAGACAATACACAACACTTGCCAGTCAAAGTAAAAGAGGGGTAGCATTATACATTAAAAAAACAATTCAATCCAAACAGATCTTTGAAGATGAAGAAGGAAGGATACTAATGGTTGAAATAACTATGAATCAGAAAAAAACATTGATAGTGGCAATATATGCTCCAAATGATAATCAAGAAGAATATTATGGGAAATTACATAAAAAAATAATAGAATATGAATACGAAGAGATATGTATATTAGGGGATTTCAATGCAATAATAGACAATGAGATGGACTATAAACCTACAAAATTAAATAAGAAGATAAGAAAAACATTGCCAAAAACTTTTTTCACAATGATAGATGAATTAAGTCTACAAGATGCTTGGAGACGAAGCCATCCAAAAGAAAAGCAGTATACATTCTATTCAAATAGGCATCTGTCATGGTCAAGAATAGATATGATGTGGATGTCAACAGAATTAATAGCTAAAATACAAGAAATTGATATTGGAACAAATGTATGGGCAGGCCACAATCCAATAATAATGACATGGAAAGGGGAAAAAAAGAAAAATGAGATGGACATTAAATCAAAAATTATTAAATGAAAAAAAATTCCAACAATATATGGAAAAAGAATTGACTTTCTTTTTTAAAGAGAATAAGAAAGAAGATACATCTTTACAAAATGTGTGGGATACTAGTAAAGCATACATTAGAGCAGTGGTTCTCAACCTTCCTAATGCCACGACCCTTTAATACAGTTCCTCATGTTGTGGTGACCCCCAACCATAAAATTATTTTCGTTGCTACTTCATAACTGCAATTTTTTACTACCGGTTCTGTGGGCATGGCTTATTTTGTGGGCGTGGCTTGGAGGTCATGTGACTGGGTGGGCGTGGCTTTGTGTATAGGGACTACTCAGAGGGCTGAAAAAAGTCATTTCTGACAGGTCCTCGTACTTTTGACTGGTCCTCACACTTATGACCATCCTCACAGTTATGCCGGTGCAGCATGCTTAACAACCATGTCACTCATTTCACAACTGCTTCTCTTCACCATGGTGATAAGATAGGGCAAAAACGTAAAATGTGAGGACAGTCATAAGTTCGAGGACTGGTCAAAAGTGCGAGGACCAGTCAAAAATAACTTTTTCAGCCCTCTGAGTAGTCCATGTGCACAAAAGGATACAGCAATAGAGAGGAATGAAGGAAGGGAAGGGAAATTAGAGTAGGAGTGAGGGTAAGAGAGGGAGGAAGAGAGGAGGAGAAGGAGAAAGGAAGAGGAAGTAGGAAGGAGAAGAAGAGGGGGGAAGAGAAAGTAAGAAGGAAAGAAAAGAGAGAGGTGGTAGGTTTGAGGAGAAAGATTGCTGTACAATAAAAAAGATGAAAGGGAAGAAAACCAACCCCAAACAAATATAAAGATATTAAGATAAAGAATGAATTGTTAAACTTTAAAGAATAAAAGAGAACAAATATGAACAAATAGCAATAATTAGAAACACACATACAAACATACAATGTATTTTCTTTGAACAGAGTATTTTGCCGGTTCACAAATTTAAACAGTGTTTAGTCATTTCAATTAAATTTACAATTTCTATATTTCCTTTTTGCCATATTTATTCCTCATCTATTTTTTTTAAAAAACCAATATTACCCTTCATCCTCATCTCTAATCTTAATCAAATTAAATTTTTCCCTTCTATTCTATATTATACCCCTTCACATTGTCATCTATTTTTATATCCATCCTCACATTGGTTAATTATGTAATTATGTAATACAGTTGTTTAATACAAATTCAACATTTTAATATAAATCAATTAGTTATATAACTATCTTTTTTGTATATTAATCAATATGAACATGAATATTCCAATTATTTCCATGCAATCCAATTTCTTACAAATCAATTAACTATATTTACCAATAATAATAAACCAAACAATTTCCCCCATATATTCCTTCAAACCACAACTTAACCATTTCTGCTTTCAACACAATATACAATTAATAGTATCTCAATTATTACAATTCCCTAGTTAAATAGAGCTTATTTTGTTTTGTGTTTTAAAATCTTGAACCTCCTCTTTTGCCCTAAATTTCCCATTGTTTGCAGTTTTGCACCTACCTTTTTTGGTGAGGAAAAAGAAAAAGAAATCTCTCTCTGCCTCCTTTTGTCACGTTGCAGCAAAGACCCTGCTTTACTTTCAGTTTCGCTTTTCAGCATAGCTAGGGGGAAAAAAATCTGCACCTCTTTGCAGCTAGCAACAGAGCCCTGCGCAAAACAGCTGAGAGCAAATCAGCTGAGAGTTGGGAGACTAATCAAATCAACTTAAGGTAATTAACCTATTCTGAAGCTGAAAGGGGCTGTTTTTTCTATTTTTGCAGGCACCGGTCTACTCATTTGTTTTCTTTTAACACTGATCAGCTGTAGGGCGGCCCTTTGAAGCCCCGCAGCAAGAATTTAAACAGTTTTTTTCCCTCTAGCCATCAGCTGAGATTCAGGAGGCAGCAATAGATTGGGAGTGGGCGGGGTAAGTGACCAGCGACCGGCGATCCAACAGAGGCAGAGGGTGAGGGTGAGTGAAGGCGTGGGGGGGGGAGAGAGGGCTTTGGCGACCCCTGTGAAATGGCCGTTCGACCCCCAAAGGGGTCGCAACCCCCAGGTTGAGAACCACTGCATTAGAGGATTGGCAATGACATATTTAGGAAAATGAAATAAACAGAACAGACAAATGCAAAAGAATTTAGAGGAAGAATATAAGAGATTAGAGATGGAACTACAAAAAAACCTGCATGACAAAAAGATTAAAAATTTGTTGGATTTGAAAAAAATAAGATGAATTTAATGGAAAATGAAGAATTGGCGAATAAAATAAAAGCTACAAAGAAATTGTTTTTAAAAATGCAAATAAACCAGGATGATGGTTAGCATATAAAATGAAAAAAGAGAAAGAAAAGAAATTAATAAGTCAATTAATAGATCAAGATGGAAAGATATGTTATAAAAGTGAGGAAAAGAAAAGGATAATTGAGAAATATTACAATGGATTGTATCAACAAGAAATAATAGAAGAAGACGAGATAGAACAATATTTGAAAAAAATGGAACTGCCTAGAATCCCAGAAAAGTTCAAAAAACTATTAGAAGAAAGAATATCTATGATGGAATTAATGGAGGGAATTAAAAGACAGAAAAATGGGAAGACACCAGGCCCGGATGGATTACCAGCAGAGGTATATAAAACCCTAGAAGATGTACTAAGCAATGTGATGCTGCAAGTATTTAATGAACTACTACTTAAAGCTAAAATTCCGGACTCATGGATGGAGGCATATATAACTTTAATACCAAAAGAAGAGGCAGATCTGAAACATATAAAAAATTATAGACCGATATCTCTATTAAATGCGGATTATAAGATTTTTGCATCAATCATGGCCAAAAGATTAAAAAGCTACTAAACAAGTTTATACATTTGGACCAAAATGGCTTTTTACCAAAAAGACAAATTAGAGATAATATGCAAATTATGTTAAATACATTAGAATATTATGAATTACATTCAGAGAAACAAATAGCGTTGTTGTTTTTGGATGCACAAAAGGCATTTGATAACGTGAATTGGCAATTTATGATAAAACAGTTGAAAATGATGGATTTTGGAGACAGATTTATAAATATGATCCAAACTATATATAGAGACCAAGCGGCAAAGGTGATGGTAAATAGTGAAATGACAGAGAAAATAGATATTAGAAAAGGAACAAGACGAGGATGCCCTTTATCTCCATTATTATTTATATTGACATTAGAGGTTTTAAATAGAAAAGTGAGACAGGAAAAGGAAATAAAAGGAATGAGAATCAAAAAAGAAGAATACAAACTACAAGCATTTGTGGATGATTTGGTGTTTATCATGGAAGACCCAATAGAGACAGTGCCCAAACTATTAGAACAAATAGAAGAATATGGAAAAGTAGCAGGTCTGAAAATCAATAAAGATAAGACAAAAATATTAGTTAAAAATATGAGAGAAAAGCAAAAGAAGGAGATGGGAACAGGGAAGACCCCTGGTACGGACGGCCTTTCGATGGAATGTTATA
>WNWU01013113.1:518290-545309 GCA_012654045.1 Ptyas mucosa
GTTTTATGTTTTGATAACGGATGTCAATGTGTCTGGACCTAGAACCTGTGAAATGTGATTCAGAAATATAAACCACCGATTCATTGTCTTCCATCACGGTGATTGGTCGGATCGGACGTGTCCAGATATCTGTGACCAAAGCATCAAACCAAGTTAGAGAATTACATGCATCTGAAACACAAGCATATTCAGCTTCAGTAGATGAACAAGAAACAAAATTCTGTTTACGCACTTGCCAATAAACAGGACATCCATTCAAGAACATCATATAACCTGAAGTACTTTTGCGTGATTTCTTATCACTCGCCCAATCAGAATCTGCATAACAACATAACTCTGCATAATCAGTATGTGTTGGTTCTAACAATAACTTCATATGTTTTGTGTGCTTTAGGTATCTCAATAATTTCTTAACGCATGTCCAATGAAACTGTTTTGCCTTACCTACGTGTCGTGACAAGAGATTAACACTAAGTGCAATGTCAGGTCTGGTCCAACTACTAATATACAACAGTGACCCAATGACTGAACGATATAGTGTTTGATCCTCGAACTCAGGACTTGGTTCTTGTGTCAAGTTGTGAAAATCTGTTTGCATGGGTGTCTTTGTTGTGTTAGCATCCTTCATGTTGCAATGATGCAAAATTTGTTCAATTTTATCTTCTTGTGAAAGACTAAACCCCTTCTGTGTTTTGTCAATCTGAACACCTAAATAAGTGCTAATATGACCTAAAGATTTCAATGTGAAGTATCTCTGCAAAGCTTTGGCAAAACTTTCACTCATCTGCTTATTTGGACCAATATAAACAATGTCATCAACATAAACAAGAACTATTTCATATGCATTGTTAGATCTTTTTGTGAACACACACTCATCAGTTTCGGACTTAATAAAGCCCATTGAATTTAGTTTGTCAGTAAGACATAAATACCACATTAAACCAGACTGTTTCAGACCATAAAGACTTTTCTGTAGAAACCAGGTATTCCCTTCTTGCTGTCGGAACCCTGGAGGACCTCTCACGTAGATTTCTTCATCTAGGTCAGCATGTAGATAAGCCGTGTCCACGTCGAACTGGAAAACTTCTAAGACAAGGATAGTTGCAGTTGCTAAAGCAATTTTTACACTCTCAGTTCTGACTGTCGGTGAGTAGGTATTTGTGTAGTCCTCAGGATAACGTTGAGCGAAACCCTGAGCTACAAGTCTGGCTTTGTACAATGACTCACCATTTGGTTTCTTTTTGATTCTGTAGACCCATCGAGTGCCAATGATTCTTTTGTTTGCTGGAGGTTTTGCAGGAGTAAATACTTTAAGTTTCTTTAGACTGTCCATTTCAACCTGCATTGCATCATACCACTTCTCTTGCTCTGAATCAGGAAGATACTGGATTTGTGTGAACGTATCAGGTGGAAGTGTAACATTGCAAATCAAAGGCAAGGGTGCTTTTGTCAGTTGCCACGAAAATCGTTGTGGAGGGATTCCTTTTGTGGCCCTCTTGGAACGTCTCAGAACAACAGTCCATTCTTCTTCTGCTTCGTCCTTGTCCTCACATTCGTCGCTAGCATCAGCATCCGCGGCTCGCGAAGACGGAACATCGGGTGGAGAAGAACTGGTGGATGGAACATTTGCCTGTGAATCTTGGTCATCAGGCTGCATGGCATCAACAACATCATCTCTAGGAAAATAAACTCCAGGATCATTGGAATGAATCCTGGACCAGTCAACATCTTCCTCAAAACTAGCACATTGGGAAATCACAATTACATGTTTAGAGTCAATAAATTTGCTCCATTTTGAGTTATCATCAATACCCATAAATCTCAGTCTCTTTGCTACTGGATCTCCTTTTCTTCTTTGAGCTAAGGGAATGTTCACCATAGCGTATGAACCAAAAATATGGAGGTTTTTGAGATCTGGCTTGTAACCATACATCATGAAGAAAGGAGTCTGATTTATTACACTGCTCCAAGTACGGTTGACAATATAATTTGCATATTTGATAGCTTCACCCCAGTATGGCATACTAAGGTTGGCATCTTCTAGGAGACAACGCATCATGGTTTGCAGGACCCCTTGATGTCATTCTATGACCCCGTTATGAGCCGGTGTGTAAGGAGCTGAAGTCTCATGGATAATTCCATTCTTACGCATCCAATCCTGGAAACGCTGAGACATGAATTCAGCACCACGATCACTCTGGATTCTGGCGATGCGAACTTGGTGTTGGGTAGACACAAGGGCTGCAAAGTCTTTAAAGATCTGAAAAGTCTCAGATTTTTCTTTCATAGGATATACATATCCATATCTGGAATAATTATCAACAATTGTTAGAAAATATTTTCTTCCACCAAGTGTTGGCGGAAATGGACCAACTATGTCAATGTGTACCAAATCAAAAATGCATGTTGACAGGCGTGTAGCGTGTTTGGGAATGGCTGCTGCTTTGGATTTGGCCTTCTTGCATACAGCACAATCCAAAAACACCTTACACCCCTTTAGATCCAAACCTTTTGCGAACTCCGGCATTTTGCTAAGAACACGGAAACTGGCATGCCCCAATCTTCTATGCCATTTGTGGATACACCTGTAATGCAAAGGTTTATCAGTTAGTGAATTTTCAACATTGACAGTTTTATGAGGAACCTCAGGCTTGCTCTGAGCAACCTGTTTCCTAATTTTCTTTTTGTTGGCTTTAGGAGCCTTTGGAGTAGCAACAGGATCTCTCTCTGGAGCATCTCTCTCTGGGCCTGTGCTCTCCTTCTTTGGAGATTGTATACTTGCCTGTGCTTGCGATTTAGGCTTTGGCTTTAAGTAATAAACACCACCAATCAACATGGTTTCAGCAACAATATCTCCATTTTTAACTATGTAACTTGCTTTCTCAAGGTGGTGAACCTGGAACTTTAAAGCTCTAGATAAGTGGGCTTGACTAAGCAAATTGCTATTTGCTGTTGGTAAGTAATAAATATCAGGGATGAATGTATCAAGCTCTTCAACATAGACAGTTCCTTTTCCTATGACCTTACAATGATGATTGGAAAAAGAATAAAGTTCTCGTAGCTCAGGTTCAGGCTCGTGCATCTCTGTGAAAAGTTCCTTTCTGTAGGTAACATGCAATGCTGCACCACTGTCCAAAGTCCACAAAAGCCGTCTATCATACTCTGGATGAGGTTGTGGATCGTTGGTTATTGCCAATGTAGCAAGTGGAGCTTGTGGCTCACGCCTTGGACCACGACGACCTTGTCTTCCACCTCTGCCTCTGCCTCTGGAATCTGTTCCTCTGGGCTGGTATGAGATGGGAGCTGGAGCTCATTGGGGACAATCCCGGGTGGCATGTCCCACATGATTGCAGATGTTGCATCTTGGCATCCTTGGAACGTAGGCCCTTCCTCGGAAGTGACGCCTCTCTGGAGCTCTTGATGCGAGTGGTTCCCTCAAATGTGGCGTGGCTAACATGAAAGCTTCTTCTTCAATTAACAGTCTACATACATTATCCACTGTGTGTCGAACAATAGGGACTTGGTTAATTTTTGTAACAGCATCTTTCCAGTCATAGTTCAATGAGTTAATGATAATGCTGATCATTTGAATATCATCAATATTATGACCTCTTTCTCTCAATTCTGTTCTGATTCCTTTCAGTTTGGTCAAATGTCCTCCAATTTGATCACCAGGTTTCAATCTCGAGCTCAGACATGAGCAAACACGAAGATTCAATTGAAACGGGCCTGTAGCAATTTTCCAATTGGGCCCAAATTTGTTGGGGTGTTGCATCAGGTGGAAAAGTGACCTGCAGTTCAGTGTCCATGGACATCAATAATGTTGTGCGAGCTCTAATCTCTAAGATTAGACCAAAATTAGACTATTAGACCAAAAATGACAGCTCAGCTGGGAAATACAAGAACGCAGTGACACAGCCAGGGCCTTCAGAACCTCCAGAAGCTCCTTTAAGTGAAGAGGATGAAGAGGAGGAGCCTCTTCTCGATGCACGGGTGCGCAGAGTGGCCAAAAGGCAGGAGTGGCTCCTCAGGAGGAGGTCTCCTTGAGAGTAAGGCTTGGGGCTAATTGGCCACTCCCTTAGCCTATTTAAGGAGGAACACCGACTGAAGCAATTTGTAGGGAACAACTTTAGTTCACTCTACTTCGCGTCTGGATTCTCTGCAAATTGCTTCTGGGCTTTCTGCTAAGTTTAGTAAGATTGTGATTACTTCATCTTTGGTTTCTTGTAGGCTGTTAAGAAAGTTTATTAACAGCCTTTGTTTTGAAAAAGACTGAGTTATTTCAGTAAATTAAGTTTTGTACAAACTTTGTGTGTGCTGTATTGTTTGGGGTCCGTAGCTGGGGCAGAACAGCTACATGGATATTTCCAAAGACATTACATAAGACATGGTTTGTTATCAGTGTGGGAGAGAGTGAAAGAAAAACATTATCTGAATATACCAATGTAGCTTTCTACAATAGAAGCGGTGACATACCCAAATATTGTGAATATGGGGAATATTGTTAGATATAAGAACATCTTGACAAATTGGGGAGAACTGAAACAAAAACAAGAACTAGAGAGTCAAGGGCAGGGGTCTGCAACCTTTAACACTCAAAGAGCCACTTGGACCCGTTTCCCACAAAAACAAAACTCTGGGAACCGCAATGCCTAGGTGGGCGTGGCCAACTTGACACTCCTCCTGGTCACATGACCCCCCAGCCACACATGGTGGGCGTGGCCAACTCGGAATGCCCCCTGGTCACATGACCCCCTAGCCACGCCTGGTGGGCGTGGCCAACTCAGCATCACTCCCACCCAGCCACAAAACATTTCGAACATGTGTATTGGAGGGTAGGGTGCAGTCAGCTGTCAAACTGAATAAAAAATAGAATAGAAGTGAATTGAATTCTTTATCAGCTGAAGAGGTTTCAGAAACAAATGCTTTTAAAAGCCTCTGACGATCAGGCCAGCTGGGATCGCCAGAGGCTTTTAAAAGCATTCCCCCACTACAACCTTTTCAGATGAGAGGTTTGGCTTGCATTTGGGAGGTTTCCCCCCACCCCTTTCGGCAGTGCACGGAGCGAATCTCTTACCTTCTCACCGAGTAGCAGTGACTTCCTGGATAGCGAGGTGAGGAGTGACTGGGACTCTCTTCTTCCTTCCCTTATCCGGCGAAGGGAGGAGTGACTGGGGCGACGGGCGGGGCCAACCAGGTGAGGAGTGACTGGGAGGGGAGCAAGTCTTTTCTCAAGCCACGTGAGGAGTCACTGGGTCCGGGACGAATGGATGGATGAAATCAGCCAGTACTACCGATGAAAAAGTTAACTACCGGTGCGTGCGACAGAGAGCTGCAGGAGAAGGGTGAAAGAGCCGCATGTGGCTCCGGAGCTACAGGTTGCTGACCCCCAGTCAAGGGATTGAGATAGATTGGTATACAAGACTGCAAATACACTCAAGAAATGAAGCAGATCATAGACAATATGACTTTAACTTAGGGAAATCAGAACTGGATGAAATATTGACAGGAACAGATGAGAAAATGATTAAGAAATTATATAATTATTTATTGCAGATCAGACTAGAAGATGAAGAAGTAAAAGAAACAATGATAGCATGGGCAAAGAATTTTGGATACACCATAGAATTGGAGAAATGGCAACAACTTTGGGAAAGAAACTATAAATTAACAATGGCAACAGCTTATAAAGAAATTTTTTATAAGATGTTTTATAGATGGCATATGACACCAGAAAGATTAGCTAAGACGTTTAAAGATAAATCAGCTAAGTGTTGGAAATGTCACCAGTTGCCGGGATCATATTATCATATGTGGTGGTTGTGTAAAGAAGCAAAACATTATTGGGTGAAAATACAAACATGGTTAGAGGGAATGTTGCAGCAACATATAGAGTTAAAGCCAGAGATATTCTTACTGGGAATTTTATCAGAGAATTACAGTAAAGAAGATACATATTTGATTATTCATATAATAACAGCAGCTAGAATTGTATTTGCACAAAATTGGAAAGCAGATAAAATCCCGTTGGAAGGAGAAATTATAAAGAAATTTTTAGAATCTGCAGAAATGAATAAATTAACATTGAGAATAAAAGATAAAGAGGAGTCGATGTATTTCAAGACATGGGAAAATTTTATGATTGGTTAGAAAGGAAATATGAATAAGGGTATAGAGATAAAATAGATAGAGAACAGATGGGAGAAAACAATTAATAAAATAGATACCCAGATGATGCCAAGTAAAGGGAGAAAGGGGAGGGGGGGTAAAAGGGAAAAAAGTGAGATATTATAAAAATGTACACAAATGATGAAATAAAAATAAATATGAATTGAATAAGAAATTGAAATGAGAATAAAGATAATTAGAAAATCGAGGCTGCTCGAATACCACTTTAGATTGAACTGAAAAGGGAAACAACAAGAGAGGGGGGAAGGAGTAGAGAGAGAGGAAGGAAGAAGAGAGGAGAGGAGAGGAGAAAGAAGAAAGGGAAAAGGTGAGGAAGAAAAGGGAGGGGAAAGAGGAGTAGAAGAGAAGGTTAGAAGGGAGGAAGAAGAGAGGAGTGGGGGAAGGGAAGGGGAATTAGGAAAGAGAAGGAGAGGTTCTTTACACGACCACCACATATGATAATATGATCCTGGCAATTGATGACATTTCCAACATTTGGCTGATTTCTCTTTAAACATCTTAGCTAATCTTTCTGGTGACAAGAAAAATTAGCTAAGGGGGCAAGGCTGAGAAAGGGATAGGATAGGGGAGGCTTCTGTGGGGAAAGGCTGGGAAGGGGATAGGATAGGAGAGGCTTCTGTGGGGCAAGGCTGAGAAGGGGATAGGATAGGGGAGGCTTCTGTGGGGAAAGCCTGAAGTAGAGAACAGGAGAGGAGAGGAGAGGAGAGACTTCTGTGGGGCAAAGCAGAGGGAGAGAAGGGGATAGCATAGGGGAGGCTTCTGTGTGGCAAGGCTGAAGGAGAGAAGGGAATAGGATAGGGGAGGCTTCTGTGGGGAAAGGCTGAGGGAGAGTAGGGGATAGGAGAGGAGAGGCTTCTGTGGGGCAAGGCGGAGGAGGAGGGGATAGGATAGGGGAGGCTTCTGTGGGGAAAGCCTGAGGGAGAGAAGGGGATAGGCTAAGGGAGGCTTCTGTGGGGAAAGCCTGAGGGAGAGAAGGAGATAGGAGAGGGGAGCTTTCTGTGTGGCAAGGCTGAAGGAGAGAAGGGGATAGGATAGGGGAGTCTTCTGTGGGGCAAGGCTGAGAAGGGGATAGGGTAGGGGAGCTTTCTGTGTGGCAAGGCTGAAGGAGAGAAGGGGATAGGAGAGGAGAGGCTTCTATGGGGCAAAGCAGAGGGAGAGAAGGGGATAGGATAGGGGAGGATTCTGTGGGGAAAGGCTGGGAAGGAGATAGGATAGGGGAGGCTTCTGTGGGGAAAGCCTGAGGGAGAGAATGAGATAGGAGAGGAGAGGCTTATCTGGGGAAAGCCTGAGGGAGAGACGGGGATAGGAGAGGAGAGGCTTCTGTGGGGCAAGGCTGTGGGAGAGAAGGGGATAGGATAGGAGAGGCTTCTGTGGGGAAAGACTGAGGGAGAGGGGATAGGAGAGGGGAGGCTTCTTTTTTTTTAATAACTTTTTTTTCATTTTTAAACAGACAGACAAACATACAATACATCTTTTCTAAACAGAATATTGACCCGGTCATAAATTTGTACACATTTTTGTTAATCTTTAACACGATTTTATACATTCAATTTTTAGCATAACATTTATTTCTCTCTAATTTTAAAAAATCTAATGTTACCCTTCATCTTTACTTAATTCAAATTCTTCTTTTTCCTCCCTAAAATTTGATCCCCTTAATTTGCATTGACACAACATAATACCATCTCCAATTATTTATCAAATATACCAAATAATACAATTATTTCACATTTCTACATCATTCAACATATTAATAAAAACCAATTAAATCTAAATCTTACCCAATATGGCAACTATTACAGTCTTATATGTTAAACTTATTCATATTTCTAAATCTTATTGCAATTTTTAAACTTCCATACATTTTTGCCCTTCTTCTTAACTTCTATTCCTAATATAATTCAATTTTTCTTTTTCTTCCCTAAAATTTGAACCCCTAAATTTGCATTCACACAACATAATATCATCTCCAGTTTATTTATCTAATATTCCAAATAATACAATTATTTCAGGTTTTCGTTATAGTTTCCCTAATTAATTAAGAGTATTCAATAGGAAATCAATTAAGTAAAAATAAATTCTCTCTATTCCCAATAGTACAATTCAATAAGTTTTCTACTTAGTTCATTGTCCCATATCATTTCAACTTTCTTTTCTTTTTTAGTTCAATTCCAAATATATAATTAAAAATATTCCAATTATTACCATTTCCCTAATTACTTCAGACTATCCCAATTATTACATTCATCATGCATACAAATGTTAAATTGCTTAGTTAATATCACAATTCTCCCTTCCATTTTTGTATTTTTTTCTTTTTCTTTTTCTTTTTCTTTCCCTTTCTTTTCTTTTGTGCTTTAAATTTCTGAACTCTCTCCTCCCTTTTTCTTATCTTTCCACTGTTAATCCCAGTGTAATGATTTTGTCTTTTAAAGTCATAAACTCTTCTGTTTTGCCCTGCATTTCTCCTTATTTTCCATGCCTTTTCCCTTTTTCTTATTTTCCCACTGATAATCCCAGCGTAATCATTTAAGTCTTTTGTATTCTTTCTATTCAGCCCTCTTTTTCTTTGCTTCTTTCCCCCTTTTCTGTTTCTTCCATTATTAATCTTAATGTAATCTCTGAAAGTCTCCTTTTTATTATTACTAGCCTCATAATCATTTAGTTTTCCATAGTCGATCTCTTTGTCTTTGTCTTCTTCTTTATTATCAGTCTCTTTTTCTTGCTTCTCCTTGATTATTTCCTTGTCAATCTGAATAAATTCCAAGTCATTTTTAGTTCATCAGGTTTTGGTTTTCCATGTAATATTATAGTCATTTCCCTTATTTCCATCTTCAATGATAAGTACATCGTTTTCATCATTTCCTTAAATTCCTCCATTTTGTACTTTTTCAGTTAATATTATTCCAGTTTCAAATTGCGTTGTAATCCTCCTTCTTTAATCGTCAAAGTCACACTTATAGACAAACAAGCCTCCTTAAAGATTCACAGCTGTCTCTTTCAAAGTTCAAGGTTTATTATTCTTTTTTTTTCCAAAACAGAAATTCAGCGTTGTATTGGTCTTTTTTTTCTTCTGAAGATGGCTCTCTATAATCCAAAAAAGCAGAGGGAGAGAACGAGATAGGAGAGGAAAGGCTTCTGTGGGGCAAAGCTGAGGTAGAGAATGAGATACGATAGGAGAGGCTATTAGATCCCATTCTTTTAGAACTGTATAGCAAGGTCTTGTTAGAAGCAAAAATCCCTGTTTCATGGAGAGAAGCATATATCACAGTGATTATGAAAGAAGGTACCAACCCAAACCAAATTCAAAACTACAGGCCAATTTCACTTTGAATGCAGATGTCGAGCCCTGCCGGAACTTGCCATTACTGGGGGGGTCTGGGAGGCCATAAAGATGTCACCTGGATGGAAGGGAGAGCAGGGCAGCAGATGGCAGTTTCAAAGCACTAACCGGCACGGCACGCACGGCGATCCCTGAATCCATCAACTTCCCACTCGGTTCCTGGTCGGCGACGTTTGATGACATTACAGAATGCCAGCGCGACCTAAGCAACCGCTGAACAGCTGATTGGGGGAGTGGTTGGGATGATAAGTGCCGGATGCTGGTTTTGGAGTTAAGATTGGGATAAATAGCACTGTGCAGCAGTTGCGCACAGCGCTGACTTTTTACCAACCATCCAACTTGTGCTTTGCTTTTGGCTGTGAAACTGCAAACTCTTAGTAAAAAACTTGCAACCTCATCTTTGCTTGTGGTGATTTGTTACGTTCACGGCTCGAGATGAGAGACAAGCCGAGAGCAGACTACAAGATTTTTATGGCTATCATAGCAGGAAGGATGAAAAAAAATACTGAATGAAATTATTCACTCTGACCAAAATGGTTTTCTCTCTTCTATAACAATTAGAGATAACACAAGAATAGTATTGAACATATTAGAGTATTACGAGGCGCATCCAGAGAAACAAATTGCCCTTGTTTTTCTGGATGCGCAAAAAGCATTTGATAATTTAAATTGGAAATATATGATTAGTCAAATTAGAGAAATGAAATTCGGTGACAAATTTGAACAAATGATTGAAGCAATTTATTCGTCTCAAAAAGCAAACATAATAATAAGGAGCCTGAGTGGCGTAGGAGGCTAATGCCTCCTACCAAGGTAGCATTTAACATCCAGCTGCCTGCAATTACTGCGAGTTCAATTCTCACCAGGCTCAAGGTTGACTCAGCCTTCCATCCTTTCTAAGGTGGGTAAAATGAGGACCCAGTTTGTGGGGGCAATAAGCTGACTTTGTATAAAATATACAAAAGTATGAAGGCTATTGCTTAACGCATTGTAAGCCGCCCTGAGTCTCCGGAGAAGGGCGGCATACAAATTAAAAAAAAATAATAATAAACAGAGAAATTACAAAAACATTTGAAATAAAGAAAGGAGTCCGCCAGGGATGCCCACTGTCACCTCTGCTTTTTATTTTGACTTTAGAATCACTATTGATGAAAATTAGAGCAAACCCAGAGATTAAGGGAATGAAAATTAGAACAGAAGAATATAAATTAATGGCATTTGCAGATGAGTTGGTATTTTTTTTGGAAGACCCAGAGGAAATAGGACCAATATTATTACGGGAAATAGAAAAACATGGGGAAGTAGCGGGCCTTAAAATTAAAAAGACAAAAACAAAAATGATAGTCAAAAATTTTACAATACAACAGGAAAGAGAATTAAAGGGGAAATTAGGATTACAGAATGTGAGAAAAGTTAAATACTTAGGAATTTGGCTGACAGCGAGATGTTCTTCAATCAAAGAAGACAATTATGTAAAGCTTATGCAACAAATTAAGATTGTTTTGGAAAGATGGGGGCATTAAACCTATCCTTACTGAGTCAGATTGCGACGATTAAAATGAATATTCTTCCGAAATTGTTATATTTTTTCCAAACTATTCCCATAAAATTAGATAAGAAATTTTTTATAGAACTGAATCAAATTACAACAAAATTTATATGGGCGAAGAAAAAAGCAAGAATAAAATTATCTGACCTTCAGGACAGTAGAAGCAGAGGTGGCTTAGGGCTCCCAGACTGGTGACTTTATTATCAGGCAGCAACTCTAGTTTGGATTAAAGAATGGATTAACCTGAGAAATAAAAGATTACTCACACTGGAAGGACATGACTTAAAAAAAGGATGGCATGCCTTCCTATGGGACAGAGAGAACAAATTTCATTCCAATTTTTTTCAACATAAAATACGAGAAGCTCTAATGCAAACATGGCATGAAATTAAGAAAAAGCATTACATGAAAATCCCAAATTGGGTTTCAACTATGGAAGCAATGATCCATCCTAATACATTGAATTTAAGTAAAATGGTAAAATACAGTGAAATTTTAGACAACCAGGGGAATCTAAAAAGTAGGCAAGAATTGGAAGAACAGGGAATAAATATAGATTGGTGGCCTTATCTGCAATTAAAATCAAGATATATAAAAGATAAAAATGAATATGGCATTGAAATTCTACCAAAACAATTAGATAAAATAACAATTGACCCAGATGAAAAATTAATAACCAAAATTTATAATTATTTACTAGAATTTGACAGAGCTGAAGGCATAATAAAAGGAGCTATGATAGCCTGGACTAGGAATATTGGACATAATATCGAACTAGAGGATTGGGAAATAATTTGGAACAAAAATTATAAATTAACCAGATCGGCAAAATATAAAGAAAATCAATATAAAATGTTTTACCGTTGGACTTCCGGTGGTGACGACATCGTGAGTGGGGTGAGGAAACGGTTAGTGCCGTTTCTGGAACCCAAATATTCTCTAATAGAAGCTCTTTACGAGCTTTTCTGATCCCATAGAGATCGGGAAACAAGAGGGGAAGCCTTGAAGCCCCTGGACGCAGCGCTAGCGTCAGAGGGGACACAAGACAAACTCCTCAAATCTGTTGGAGAAGAAGTCTGCCCCCAGGGCAGACAGGAGCGATGGTGGCCGTCTAGAGCAAAGCCAGTAGTGGAGAGCAGTTTTGAGTGGCAGAGCTGAGCGGAGAATCCCCAGAATTGGCGAGACGAGGAGGATCGCGGATTAAGAGGGCGCGATTTGACAATTTAACCTGTGGCGGCGATCTACAAGAGAAGCACAAGCCTGAACAGAGCAGCAGTGAGAGGAAGCACAACCCTATGGAGTGATTAAGCAGTATTGAAGTGAGTGACTCTAAGACTCTGAAAACTGGCAGAGTGGTGGAGAAATAAGTAGTGGAGAAGAAGACACGCTATACAATTAAATAAACTACAGAACTCTGAGGGTTAAGGCGAATTGAAAGAACACTAAGCTGCCTATAGGACAAAATTGGTGCTATTAATTGTTGTGATAAAACTAAGATGGAAGAGGAGAAACGTGGACTTGAAAGGAAAGCAGGAATAGCCATATCTAAGCCACTGAAGAGACTGGACTAAAAACGTTAAGTACGACTAAAAAAAAAAACTTTTCTCTAGTTTCTATCTGACAATAATTTGGGCATATTGTATATTGTATATATTGTATATATTGTATAGATAGTAAGTAAATAGGAATTCTAAAGGGAAAGCGGAAATATATATTACAATTCATAATCTTTATAATTTGTAATTTATAATTTATAATCTTTAAATATAGATTGTGTTGTGAACCTATAGAGTCTGGAAAAAGAGGAAGGGGATTGAATGAACTATAACTGAGATTGTCTGATTGATATTGCAAAATAAGAGGTGAAAATTGATTGAATATTAATTTAGTTAAGCCGTCTGTTTAGCAAATAAGCACTGTGGGATCAAAGTGTGATATTAACGTTTAAGAATTATATGTTAGCCTGGGAAAGTTTCTCTCGAGCATTAAAGATGTCAACAATATGTACTATAACAAAAACAGGGAAAAAACCAGTGGTAAATACTACAACAGTGGTGGCATCACCACTACAACAAAAAACACTAGATAGTATGGTAGGAAAAGAAAAGGAGAAAAAAAACCCGGAAATGACTTTAAATACTATGCAAAGTATGTTTTCGATGATACAGGAAACATTATTAAAAACACAAGAGAAGATGGCAGAGAACCAGGAAGAAATGAGATCACTCCACACAGAAATTAAAAATGAAATTGGAGAAGTTAGGGGGGACATTAAAAATATGAACGATAGAATTGGAGATATACAACAATCAATAACCGAAAATGAACAAAGAATTAGGAACGCAGAAGCTAAAATAGATTTAGTAGAGACAAAAGTAGAGGTAATGGAACAGAAAACTTCTCAAATAAATAAAGAACTGTCTGACTCCTTAGCAATACTTGAGATGGAAAAAGCATCATATTTTTTGCAGTTCCAAAATATATCAGAGGAGAAAGATGAAGATCTAGGTCATGATGGTGAACCTATGGCACGGGTGCCACAGGTGGCACGTGGAGCCGTATCTGTGGGCACGCGAGTGTTGCCCTAGCTCAGCTCCAGCATGCATGGGCGCGACAGCCACCGGATTTTTGGCCCTTCCAGGCCCACTGGAAATCAGGAAACAGGCTGTTTCCAACCTTCAGAGGGCCTTCAGGGAGATGGGGAAGGCAGTTTTCACCCTCCCCAGGTTCCTAGAAAGCCTCTGGAGCCTGGGGAGGGTGAAAAAAGGACCTACCGGGCCAAAAGCGGGGGGAGCGCAGGGGGGGTCACACATGTGCGGGGGGACAGGGCGCATTGAATTATGGGTGTGGGCACACATGGGCACAAACCCCCTGCGCTCCCCCCACTTTTGGCACACGATGGCAAAAAGGTTAGCCATCACTGATCTAGGTGGAAAGATGGCAGAGATAATAGCAGAAATAACAGAAAAAGACAAACTGGAAATAAAGGGACAAATAGACGAAACCTATTGTGTCCATACAAATTACATAAGAAGGCACCGATTGGCAAGAGAAGTGCACGTTAAATTTTCAAAACGATCAACCAGGGATGAAGTATATATGAAATCCAGAGAAGGGACGTTGACATATAAAGGCAAAGAAATTATAGTCTTAAAACAAATACCCCGAAGAATCAGGAATCAGCGTCAACAATACCAGTTTCTAACCAACCAATTGAATAGACACAAAATAGCCTTTAGATGGCTAATACCGGAGGGGATTCTGGCCACATGGGAAGATAAAAAATACAAAATAGACACATTAGAGAAAGCAAGAGAATTTTATAACTCACACTTCAATCAGGAAGAAGACCAAGAAAGTAAAGAAGAAACAGAAAGTAGAAGTCAAGAAGAAGACCAAATAGAGGTAATACAAGCAAAGGAAGCAAGGACAAGTCAAGAAAAGGAAAGAGAGGAGAGAGAAGGCACGAGGACGAAAACGTGGATGGAAACAAGACAGACTAAAAAATTACTACATTAGACAATGGAAGAGGCCTTGAAACTTTTTTCTGTAAATATTAATGGCCTGAACGCACCAAATTTTTTTTTTTACAAAACTATGAAAAATAGGAGCTGATGTGACTTGTCTTCAGGAAGTACACATAAAAAGGAGATACCAAAAAATATTAGAGAACTCAAAACTTGGGAAACTATACACATCTTTGACTTCAAAAAAGAACAGAGGAGTGGCGGTTTATGTTAAAGATTGGATCCTTTCGAAACTAATATACGCAGATGAAGATGGTAGAACAGTTATGATCGAGTTAGTATTGGAAAATAGGAAAATACTGTCAGTAGTAATATATGCCCCTAACCAAAACCAACAGGAATTTTTCAAGGGCCTACATAATAAAACTGAACTGGAATACGAAGACACTTGCCTAATTGGAGACTATAATGTGGTAGTAGATGCGAAAAAAGATTATAAAACGAGTAAAAAGAACAAGAGAAAAAAGGAGATACTCCCCAAAGAATTTTTTGACATGGTCATGGAACTTAATTTGAGAGACATCGGGAGGGAAACCCATGAAGATCATAACCAGTTCACTTTCTATTCTCACCCCCACCAATCCTGGTCCAGGATTGACATGGCCTGGATGACTACGAATATCAGAAACAGGGTGGATAAAATAGAGATAGAAGTAAATCAATGGGCAGACCACAACCCATTCTGGTAAATTGGAAAGGAGTTAAAAGGTTTAGAAGATGGATAATGAATCAAAGAATTTGTAAACAAAAAGAATTTAAAGAAATGTTAGAAAAAGAATTAGATCTGTTCTTCAAAATAAACAAGAAAGAAGATACCTCCTTACAGAATATATGGGACACGGCAAAAGCGTATATAAGGGGCCTGACTATAGCATACACAGGGAAAAAGAACAAAGAAAGAAAACAACAGCTAAATAAACTCCAGGAAGATTTAAAAAATATAGAACATAAACTTCAACAATATTCTCAGAACAAAAAGATAAAGGAAAAATGGAAAGCAATAAAACACAACTTAAACCTGAGAAACCAAAAAGAACTAGCACAGAAAATAAAAATGGCCAAGCAGAATTACTTCGAATTTGCGAATAAAACAGGTAGATGGCTGGCCTATAGATTGAAAAAAGACAAAGATAAAAGAATGATATATCAACTTAGAGATTCAAAGGGGGAAATCCACTATAGTAGGAAAGAGAAAAAAGAAATTATCCAGACATTTTATGCCAATTTATACAAACAAGAAGAAGTAGAAGTAGAAAAGATTAAACAATACATACAAAGATCGGATACGCCTCACATTACAGATGAACAAAGAGAAACATTAAACAGACCAATAACCATGTTGGAACTGGATACAGCACTGAAAAAACAAAAAAACAACAAAACCCCGGGACCTGATGGATTACCGGTGGAACTATATAAAACGGTGCAAGAAACAATAGGGCAGACCATGTTGGAGCTATACAACGAGGCCCTAGAGAAGACAAAAATCCCGCGTACTTGGGCGGAAGCAATAATTACTATCATACCTAAAGAGGACACTGATCTCCAATTAATTCAAAACTACAGACCAATATCTTTATTAAATACAGATTACAAAGTTTTTGCCATAATTATAGCGGAAAGACTCAAAAAAGTACTGAATAACCACATTCACCTGGACCAAAATGGATTCCTACTGGGCCGCCAAATTAAGAACATGAGAATGATAATAAATGCACTTGAATATTACGAAGCCCACCCGGAGAAATAATCTGCGCTGGTTTTCCTTGATGCCCAAAAAGCATTCGACAATTTAAATTGGAAAGTTCTAAAAGAACAGCTAAAGAGTATGCAATTTGGACCAAATTTGGAAAATATAATAGGAGAAATTTACACAAAACAAACAGCACAGGTAATTTTGAATGACGATACGACAGATCAATTTGATATAACAAAAGGGGTCAGACAAGGCTGCCCACTCTCCCCATTACTGTATATTTTATCTTTGGAGATCCTGTTAAAAAAAATTAGGGAAGACCAAGAAATTAAAGGGTTAAAAGTAAGACAAGAAGAATATAAGACTCAGGCCTTTGCCGACGATCTTGTACTTATAGCAGAGGAACCGTTAGAAGTAGTACCAAAACTTCTTAAGAAAATAGAAGATTATGGAGAGGTGGCTGGTTTAAGGATAAATAGAAATAAATCAAAGTTATTAGTTAAAAACCTGACAAAAACTCAAGAGACAGAATTGGAGAATAGTATACAAATTCAAGCGACTAATAAAATTAAGTACTTAGGTATTTGGCTGTCACCAAGAACCTCTGCTATAAGAGAAAATAACTATGATAAATTAATGATGCAGATAAAAAAAGACTTGGACAACTGGAAAAATTTACAAATCTCATGTATGGGAAGAATCTCCACCATCAAAATGAATACCCTTCCAAAATTGTTGTACCTGTTCCAAGTCGCTCCAATAAAATTAGAGAAAATTTTTTTTGTGAGTTTAAATAAGATCATTTCTAAATTCATATGGCGGGGAAACATCCACGAATAAAACTAAAATTACTCCAGGACTCCAAGGAAAGAGGAGGAACAGCACTCCCGGACTGGGAACTTTATTACCAAGTGGCGGGGCTAGTATGGGTTAAAGACTGGATGGAATTGAATAATAGCAGAACACTATCCATTGAAGGTCATGATTTGCAAACGGGTTGGCACTCCTTTTTATGGGATAAAAGGTATAAATCACACACTTATTTTAAAAGACACACACTTAGGAACGCTTTACTTCTAATTTGGTTAAAAATTAAAAAACAACACTATACAAAAATTCCGATCTGGCTCTCACCTTCAGAAGCCCTAAAACACCCAAATCTCACAGAACCCAAAAATATAACTAGATACAAAGATTTAATTGATCATCAAGGAAAACTGAAACCCAAGCAACAATTGGAAACAGAGTTAAACAGAGAAATTGATTGGTGGACCTTTTCACAGATCCAGTCGAAACATAAGGAATATATAAAAACGTATGAAATTTGTAAAGAAAAACAGGAACTAGACAAAATCATATTAGACTCTGAAGAGAAATTAATTAGTAAAATTTATAAATTCCTGCTGCAATATAAGATGGAGGAGGAAACAGTTAAAAACACAATGATTAAATGGATGCAAAACTTTAAATATTCAATAGAATTGGAGAGATGGGAAGAATTCTGGCAATTGAACACAAAAACAACATTGGCGGTGGCATACAAGGAGAACCAGCTAAAGATGTTTTATAGGTGGCATATGTCGCCTACAAGATTGGCCAAAATAAACCCGAAAATCAGTTCAGTGTGTTGGAAATGTAAAAACCCACCAGGCACCTTTTACCACGTATGGTGGACATGCCCGGTGGCAAAGAAATTTTGGTCCAATATTAAGAAATGGCTAGAACAAATCACTAAATTACAAATAGACAAGAGAAACTTTTTTGTTAGGAATTTTCACAAGAACATACCCCTAAGAAATAAAATACTTGTTAATACATATTTTAACGGCAGCGAGGATAATATATGCAAAAAATTGGAAACTGGAAAAAATTCCAACAGAAGAAGAAATAATGGATAAAATTATACAGTGTGCTGAAATGGACAGGCTAACAAAAGAACTAAAGGAAAAAGAAGACACAGAATTCTACAAAGTTTGGAACAAATGGTATCAATGGCATAAGGCTATTACTGAAGAAACATAACCAGAAGTCAGATAGAATAGAAACACAAGTGTGTATACATATTTTTTTTTATGAGCAGACAAACCTACAGAGAGAAACCCAAAAGTAAAGGTATAACCCGCCTTTCCCGACCGCCTTGAAGTAGGCGGTGGTGAGGCCCCTCCTCAAGAAGCCGGCCTTGGATCCAGCTATATTAAGTCATTTTTGTCCCATCTCCAACCTTCGCTTTTTAGGGAGAATGTGGTGGCACGTCAGCTCCCGCTGGTCCTGGATGAAGCGGATTACCTCGATCCGTACCAATCGGGTTTCAGGCCCGGGTACAGCACGGAGACGGCATTGGTCGTGCTGGTGGATGATCTCTGGAGGGCCCGGGACAGAGGTTATTCCTCTGTTCTGGTCCTATTGGATTTTTCGGTGGCATTTGATACCATCGACCACGGTATCTTGCTGCGTCGCCTCGGGGGGTTGGGAGTGGGAGGCACTGTTCTACGGTGGTTCTTCTCCTACCTCTCGGGTCGAATGCAAGCGGTGTTGGCAGGGCGGCAGAGATCGACCTTGAGGCCCCTCACTTGTGCCTCAGGGGTCGGTCCTCTCCCCCCTCCTGTTCAACATCTATATGAAACCGCTAGGGGAGATTATCCGTGGTTTTGGGGTGAGGTATCATCAGTACGCTGATGATACTCAGCTCTTTATTTCCACCCTGAACCAACCCAGTGATGCCCTCGACGTGATGTCCTGGTACCTGGAAGCGGTACGGTTCCACTGTGAGATAGGGCGGCATATAAGCCGAATAAAATAAATAAATAAATAAATAAATAAATAACCCAAATATATAATATATAGATTGTTAAAGCAGAAGTCTTAGAGAAGAGAAGAGAGGAGAGGGAGAAAAGGTAAAAAGAAACTATTAAGTTAAGATTTAGGGGAATAAGTATAACCGTAATACCTGAAAGACCAATAGGATAGGGGAGGCTTCTGTGAGGAAAGCCTGAAGGAAAGAACGAGGTAGGATAGGGGAGGCTTCTGTGTGACAAGGCTGGGAAGGGAATAGGATAGGAGAGCCTTCTGTGGGGCAAGGCTGAGGGAGAGAAGGGGATAGGATAGGGGAGGCTTCTGTGGGGAAAGCCTGAGGGAGAGAAGGGGATTTCATATGCGCATGCTCAAGATGGCGACGGCGTTTACCTGAGCTGCGATGCCGATGGGGGTGATTTTCTGGCCTTGTGGGGTCTTCGGGGGCTAGGCGAGTCGTCCTTACCCCCGACCCGGCTGTCTGAGCTTCCCGCGGGCCAGTTGAGAGCTTTTCCCTCTCTGGGGCATCCTGGCTGGGACAGGGTCGGCGTTTGTAGACGCCGCGGGGAAGAAAGAAGCAGCAGCAGCAGTGGCAATGGCAATGGCAGCCCGGATTGCAGCGGCCTGCTGCATCAGCTGATGGCGGTGGCTGGGGTGTCGGCGGCGATGCGACGGCGATGAGGTGGTTCTCGTTGGGGCCCTGGGTGTCTCCAGGAGTTTCTGGAGCCTCCATGACGTGACGGGAGTGCTGAAGGCACCAGCGGCAGCGGCGGATGCTGTGGCGACCGCTGGACGGCAGCGGCAAGGCCGGTAGCGGCCTGGGCGGCCTTTAATGACTGCTACAGGGGGATGTTTTTTTGCGGCCTACCATCGTGGAACTCCCTGGACTGCCGCGGGACCTTTGCCTCATTTTGGAGGGGCGGCTCCCGCAGCGACCCGGAGATCTATATTGAGACCGGTGGAGGCTGGGGGTGTGAATCACGTGATCCCTGGAAGAAGATCTGGGGGTAGTTTGGAGGGGTGGCGGACGACTGTGGAGTGGTTATCCTGGTCACCTTGCGTTGCCTCTTTCCTCCCTACCCCAGCCTGGTCTTAGGACTCATGTCGGTCACTTGCCATCTGACTGGTTTTCCCACTGCAGAAACATCTCCCTTGTATTCCATCTTGCATTCCATCTTATCTTCCCATGATATCGCCACTGGCCGGATTCCATGGACCAGCTCTACATTCCATCAGCTTCTTTCAGTCGGTTGGAGAGTTGGCAGTTAGGATGCGGGTATTGTAGGAACCGGTTCATCGCTCTATTGCACCACCGGAGGGGACGGTTCATCAGACTCCAAAATGGCCATTTTCACTCCGGCCAGCCACTGTGAGAGGGTGGCTTTGGATGTTATTCCCCGGTGTTCGTAAATAGCATCAGACTCCTCCACTGTCGTGAGAGGACAGTGGAATTTACTCTACCTGCACCTGAACCTGCATTTTCTTCTTCTCTGGGATTTTCAGACTTTCAGACCGATTCTGGATTACCATCATTGACCCTATGGCCATAACATAACCCCTGGCCATCAAATGTATTCAGTGGCAGAGCTCCTTCTGCTGCAAGACTCCCCCCTCTCGCAGGCCTGGCCCTCCACACTATCGAGGGCCTACCTTGATGACAGGTTTTGGAACCCTGAGAGGTGGCATGCGGCAAAGAGGAGGTTGAGGGGTTTTTTATTTAAATTGTTAGTTCAACTTTTAAGGGGTTCCAGGGGGCGGGAGGGTTGGATTGGAACTAGGGTTGTGGGTTTGGGGGATAACCCACTGAGGGTGGGGCCTGGTCCGGCTGGGGGTCACGGCATGGGAGGTGCGGGGCCTGGGGTCAAGGAGGGGGTCAGAGTTTGTACCGATGAGGGCCATTCCATCAGTACTGTGGGTGGGAGGGGCAAATATGGCGGGAACAAAGGGCCATATCTTGTTGTGGGAGTGCGCACTCGCTGTCTTCGAGCGGTGGTGTGCTCCGGCCCCCAATGCTCTTCTCATTCCCTGGGTTGCACAGACCCTCAGAACCTGGGCTTTCAGCTGATGTTATGCAACGCCAGGTCCATGGTAAATAAAGCCCCTCTCATTTGTGATCTTGTTCAGGAGTGGGGAGAGGACCTGGCGGGTATCACAGAGACCTGGTTGGGCCAGGAGGGGGGGGGTCCCCCTCGTTGAAATGTGCCCACCTGGTTTCCATGCATTTCATCAGCCGAGGTCACAGGGAAAGGGCGGGGGAGTGGCGGTTGTTATAAAAGAAGGTCTTGGTCCAAGGGAGGCCACTGTTCCTCAGATTGCCGGATGTGAGTCCCTCCTTGTGAAGTGGGGTCATGGGGTACAGATGGGCTTGCTGATTGTCGAGCGTCAAGCAGCACTCGACATCAGAGACCTGAAAACGCCAGTGCAAACCACGCTTCAAAAAAGGGGGGGGATTATAGGGCTCACGGGTGCTGGTGATGGTGAGAGATTCTTGCGACTAGGAGTTTCTGAGCACGGGGTCTACTGGGGTCGCGCCAGCTGTAGAAACTGCCCAGCACTCCATGAAGACGGCAACACCGGAGGGAAACGGGAGGCGGGATGATGACGTTGACACTATGCGACCGGGAAACGACTGGCGGGGGATTTAAAGAGGCATGGAAAGCCCCGCCCGTGTTGCTAGCCCATAAAAGCCCGATGGGCTGACCTCCCACCAGCCGCGTCTTTGAATTGCTTTGCATTCCGGCTTGGGAAAAGAGCTGTTGTCACAGAATAAACCAGGATTCTCCTCGGCTGAGCGTCTCGAGCGTGTTTCTTGGGCGTGCCTGTGATCGCGGACTGTCAAAGGCCGAGAGGAAGACGCGGCTCCACCCACAACCAGCCTCCTTACAGCCTAGCAGCAGTGGGGGCGCGGCACGATGGCGGAAGGGGTGACAGCGGATGCGGTGCCAGAGGCAGAAACGGAGGATGCCATGGCCGATATGCCTGACCTCGACGACCAGGCGGTGGTGCGGCCAAAACAACGGGAGCCTCAGAAAGAGGTGGGACTGGAGGAGAAAGAGTCACAGAGCCTGGGGGTGTCTGCTCCAGCTGGCACGGGCCAATGGTGGCATAGTTCAGCCCTAATGGGGCCAAGAGCACAGACTCCACCCCATGTAGGTGCACAATTCCAGGCCTGGAGAGAAAGGCAATGGGCTGAGGATGACGAGGGAGAGTGGAGTTACTCCACTGGGCCAGGGGCCACCACACTGAACATTTTACGGGACCGTTTCGGGGAGGCTAGCTTTCGTGACGCGCCATCCTGGCAGCCATGGGCTCCCCCTATGGACCCATCCGGCAGTTGGCAGGGAGGGGCGATGTTAGGAAGTGGGAGTAAGTTCCGGCTCGCTAGCCCCACGTTCAAGCCAGACCTACGGGCGAGTCACGTGCGACGGGAAGAATTCTCCGGAGCCACCGGTACCACGTCCTCTGTGGGTGGGGACGGAAACCGTGGACCCCCGCAAGCAGCGCGGCCATGTAAGGGCCAGGGAGGGGAACAAAGGCCGGGAAATCGGTTAGACCAGAGCAGGATAGGGAATAGACCACCGCAGGCCCGCCTAGCAGGAAAAGTAGCACTGTTTCTTAGTCAGGTCATTAGCCATATGGACCTTTATGGCAGGCTATACCCATCGCAATGGTCCATGGTTGTCGCGGTGACGGCGGTGCTCACGGGTGAAGCAGCAGATTGGGTGGCCGATCTGCATAGTGAGCACGCCCACGAATTGACAGACCTGGGCCTTTTCCTGGAAGCACTGAGAGGGCGTTTTGAGGATGAAACCCGGACTCAGGTCATTGAGGGGGAACTTGTCGGCTTACGGCAACGTGGGCGTCCAGCAAAAGATTATGTTAGAGAATTCCGGAACCTCGCCGGGAAGCTCCGGTCATGGCCGGAACGACTCCTCATACATCAGTTCCAAACCGGGCTGGATAGAGAGATAAGACAGGCCTGTGTTTATCGGGGTTTAGGCTCCCGTTTATCCGAATGGTATAAAGCGGCAGTTGATCTAGATATAGGGTTACGAGAGTTCAGACCCCGAGGATGGAGTCAACCATCCCAACTAACTCAACAGAGGCGCGGGGTTATGGGGCGGTCTGCTACTAGCAATGTGGCTCGGCCAGCCCTGATTCCGGGAATCGGGAGTGGGGATCCAGGGAGACGGCCCTTTCGGTGTTTTAGATGTAATCAAGAGGGGCACAGGGCCGCTGACTGTCCCTTACCACCCCCCCGTATGTCGACACCTCGACCAATGGGTACTAACACCCTGCCGAAGGAACGACCCGTACGAACACCAGAACGCTCCAGAGCTGTGACCCAGAGGTCCCTGTTGGATGCTACGACACATTCCACTGTGAATGGGCCACCTGGCACAGCTCGGGTTCCTGAACCGACTGGGACAACCGATGATGAAGATGAGGTCCAAGATCCCATGGTGAGTGACCCCATCCGCCCTTTCTTAATACCAATCACTCTGCAACACCCCACAACAAAACAAGAGAGCCCACAGGAAGCGTTACTCGACACTGGGTGCACTAGATGCCTTATTCGCCAGTCCATCGCGGAGGACCTAGGGCTCCGTGTGGTCTCTCTACACACCCCCATCCGGTTCGAGCAGGTAGATGGAACACTGCTGGGGGGGGGAGCCGACTGCGAAGGTCACAGAACCGGTAGTTTTAGCCATAGGGGAACACCGAGAGCTCATACGTTTTGTGGTGATCAAGCAGATGATTGAACCAGTCATTCTTGGCCTCGCGTGGTTAGACAAATGGCAACCGACCATCTGGTGGGAGGAGGGTTTTCGTAAAGTGCGACTGCCAATAGGCCCGGAGCCCGGTGCTCAATGTGAAGAAAGCAAGGACCCGAAATACCCCCACGTCTACAATGATCTAGCGCGCGTGTTTAGTGAAGATGAGTGCAATGTTTTACCACCACATCGGGACACGGATTGCGGTATAGAGTTGATCCCCGGGGCTAAGTTGCCAAAGCCCCGGATGTACTCAATGACCCCGAAAGAGTTGGACGAATTGCGAAACTACATTGATACGAACCTAGCAAGAGGTTTTATCCAACCTAGTCGTTCACATATGGCGGCTCCAGTCCTGTTCCGGGAAAAGAAAGATGGGGGATTACGTCTTTGTGTTGGCTACCGAGGTTTGAATGCTGTGTGTGTTGAACCCCTGTATCCCCTCCCATTGATGACGGACCTGCTAACAACGCTAGCCACCGGGAAATTCTTCACTAAATTGGACCTCCGAGAGGCCTATTACCGCGTCCGTATCCGCCCTGGTGACGAATGGAAGACCACATTCATCACTCCACTCGGAAGTTACCAGTTCTTAGTAATGCCATTTGGGTTGCAGGGCGCACCAGCCGTGTTCATGCAACTCATAAACGGAGTGTTACATGAACATCTATATCGGGGTGTTTTGGTATATCTCGATGATATACTTATCTACACTAATACCATGGAGGAACACGTCCACCTAGTTAGGCAGGTATTAACCAAATTACTAAAGGCTCGCTTGTTCGTCAAACTATCGAAGTGTGAGTTTCACCGGAAGGAGATAGACTACCTCGGCTTCCGAATTAGTGACGTTGGGATACAGATGGATCCGAAAAAAGTAGAAGCAGTGCTCCATTGGCAAGCCCCACGGACCCGACGGCAATTACAAAGTTTTTTAGGGTTCGCCAATTTTTACCGTCATTTCATCCCATCTTTTGCAAAAACAGCATTACCATTGACAGAACTATTACGCACAAAGGGTTTGACCTCTAAGGGACGACCTAAGCCAGGACACGTGTTACATTGGACACCTAGCTGCCAGAAGGCCTTTGAAACTCTAAAACATCTATTTGCCAACGAACCCATACTAAAACACCCGGACACGTCACAGCCGTTCGTCATACAAGCCGACGCTAGTGACGTGGCTATTGGCGCTGTTTTATTACAGAAGGATACAGATGGCAGCCTTAAACCCTGTGCATACACCTCCCGAAAATTTACAACAACTGAACGTAATTGGGCTATCTGGGAGAAGGAGGCGTTCGCTGTCAAATGGGCTTTACAAACATGGCGGCATCTATTGGAAGGTACCACGCAGCCATTTGAGGTATGGACGGACCACAAAAATCTAGAGGCCCTGCAAACGCCCCGCAAACTGTCTCCGAAACAGGTCAGATGGGCACAATATTTTCAACGTTTTCGTTTCACCCTTAGGTACAAGCCGGCAGGGAAAATGTTTTTGGCTGATGCTTTATCACGCATGCCACAATACAAGAGTAAAAGAAACGAAGTGTTACAAGCCCTACTACCATCCAAGTCGAGTGAGACATGTGCGAGGGGACATCGGCAAATCCATGACTGGAAAACAAAACTGAAGAAAGAACTAAGCACTGACGAGTGGTTCCTAAAGAATCGATCAACCGTAACCTGCCGTGAGGAATTAGCCTGGTGGGGGGATAAAGTATATGTTCCTCTTACGTTGCGACGACCGGTTCTAACGCAATGCCATGACAGCAAAATGGCTGGGCATTTTGGATTTCTAGAAACATTGCACTTGGTCAGAAGACAATTCTGGTGGCCAAAAATGCGAAAAGACATTGAAGAATATGTCCGAAGCTGTCACGTATGTGCCATCTCCAAACCAATGTCCGGGAAACCATTGGGATTATTACAAAAAGTAGCTGAACCGGAAAAACCATGGGAGGAGATTTCCATGGACTTCATCGTAGACCTCCCAAGTAGTAAAGGATATACGGTTATCTGGACTGTGCTCGATCTCTTTTCAAAACAGGCTCATTTTATTCCATGTAAAGGACTCCCATCGGCACAACGGCTGGTGAAGATGTTCCTTCAACATATTTATCGTATACATGGAATACCCAAACGAATTATATCGGATAGGGGGGTGCAATTCACAGCTAAATTCTGGAGGGAATTCCTACGTAGTATCGGGTCAACACAAGGGCTGAGTTCAGCATATCATCCCAGCACTAACGGAGCTGCGGAGCGCGCTAATGCCATGGTAGAGCGATACCTACGTTCATATGTTTCGTATCAACAGAAAGACTGGGTAGAGTTCCTAACGTTCGCTGAAACAGCGTATAATAACTCAGTTCACCGTAGCACCGGATATACCCCGTTTCGAGTTGTGATGGGAAGGGAGTTTACCGCCATCCCCGAACTCGACCTAAACTCCTCAGAAAGAACTACTCCTCACGACTGGTCATGTAAAATCCAAAAGATATGGCCCCATGTAAAAGAAGCCTTAACTAAAGCATCACTTGAATATAAACGACATGCCGATAAAACGCGGGCTACCCCTCCGGTTTTCCAAGTCGGAGACCGCGTGTATCTATCAACCAAATACCTCCGACTAAAAATACCCAGCAAAAAACTAGGGCCCAAGTATGTGGGTCCTTTTCCCATAATAAAGGTAATAAATCCAGTGACCGTAATGTTAAAACTACCTTCTCTGTTTGGCAGAATACATCCCGTTTTCCATTCGAGTTTATTAAAACCCATCACTGCTTTTCAGCGGTCACAAACACCACCAGGACCAGTGGCAGGGTCACATTATGAAGTACAGGATATAATGGATTCACGGTATCGTAGAGGCCGATTACAGTATCTGATCCGGTGGGTGGGATATCCGGATACCGAAGCATCGTGGGTCCCAGTAGAGGATATAAATGCTCCACGCCTGATTAGAAAATACCATAAAGAACACCCCAGAAACCCACGGCCTTTAAGGGGATGAATGTTGTACATTTTATGATGTCTCATTGATAACCGCTCTAATAAGTATTCTTCTCTTTTAGACGGAAACCTGGTAGAGGGGGCCGCCTGTCGAGCGTCAAGCAGCACTCGACATCAGAGACCTGAAAACGCCAG
>WNWU01013113.1:556718-566994 GCA_012654045.1 Ptyas mucosa
AGTGAGTGGGGATAGGATAGGAGAGGCATCTGTGGGGAAAGCCTGAGGGAGAGAAGGGGATAGGATAGGGGAGGCTTCTGTGGGGAAAGCCTGAGGGAGTGAAGGGGATAGGATGGGGGGGGGGGGCTTCTGTGGGGCAAGCCTGAGGGAGAGAAGGGGATAGGATAGGAGAGGCCTCTGTGAGGCATGGTGTTCTCTCCCCGTCTCCCACACGCACAAACACCCACCCCAGAGGGATAAATAATTGATCCAAAACAGTCAAAGGTTCGTTATCAAAACTTGGCAGCAATGCAGCAGCTGCCTGCCAAGAGCTTTTACTCCAAGAAGGAGGGGTTGTTCCTCCACCAGATAACACAAAAATACAGACAGTTTGAAGTAGTCCAGTAAGAGAAATCCACAACAGATGAGGCGTTGTTCGTCCCAAAAGTGCAAGTGACACGCCAGAGTTTTTGCTTTGTCCGTCACAGAGCTGGAATGGCCATCACCCTCCCTTATATAGCCTGTGGGGTGTGGTCCAGTGACTCAGCTCAATCTCTGGCACGCCTCCTCATCTGCTGTGACCGTTTAGCACGCCGACGCTGGCGTGGATCCAGCCACAACTTGTCTCCCTCATGACTCTCCGACAGATCAGAGACACCTGGCTCCTGGCCAATCTCCTCTCCTTCGGCCGACATCTGAGGAATTGCCAGAGAGGAGGGGCCGGGAGAGGGAGGCCTGGCCGGCTCCTCTCCTTCATGTTCGGAGCCTTCTTCCTCCGATACGATGGGCTCGGGGGTTGGAGCCACAACACATGGCTGAGGGAGAGAAGAGGAGCGGAAGCCCGATTGTAACTACTCATTAATTTTCAAGTTGTAAGTGTCGATTTATCAAGCCCGGTCACGTAGTTTTGTAGCGAAGTACGGGTATCCAGCTAGTTTACTTATATATGAGGTCATCATATTAGGTCCAGTTAAAAGTAGTTTTGGCCATTCAAAATTGCAATCCCATTTTGTGCCATAGCTTCAGCCTAGTACATGGCTGAATGCACTTTGTGTTCTACCCTCTACACATAATAGTTCCATTCTTACCCTGAGACTCGTAGTAATGTAAACTTCCAGATGGGTTTGACTTCTGTCTCTTTTTAGAAATGAGTTAAGGGTTGGAATCACAATAAGCCACAATAAAATTCTACAAAGTTTGAGGCACGGAAAGAAAGCAGGCTCTCACTCTGTTAAAAAAAAAAACTGTCTACAGTTTGAGATCCTGTAGGAAAGCAAAGTACCTTCTAAGAGTGGAAGTGTTTTGCAAGCTGAGAAAATACACCTTTCGAAGGAATATGTTCAGTGACTCTAAAATGTTGAACAAATTCCTATCTTTCAGTTTGGTTCAGCTTCCTACCATTCCTTTGAAAAATCAAGCATTTGAAGTAAATTAACTTTTTTTTTTGCAATTAGTGCCATATATAACTTGATTGTATGTTTTGTCTCCTTTTTCCAATTCCAGGTTAACAAAAACTTCTAAGGAACTCCTGCACCATAGTCTCTCTTGTTAACACCTCCCCAGAATTGGTTTCTTTGGCACAGCATCCAGGCTGGACCATCAATTCCCTCTAGCTGACCTCACCTTGGCCAGGGCAACGCCCCATATCTCAGAGATGGGGGTGGCCAAAGTTATTCAGCACTTCAGTGTGGATGGTGGGCCAGGTGAACTCTAAGAAGATGAATCAGTGGAATCCCCCAAGAACTGCCACAATGGCAAGCTCATCACCATCCAGCCACGCAGCAGTTTTGTGAAGAAGGATGGCCACTGCAACATGCAGTTTGTCAACATGAGTGAAAAGGGTATCTTACCAATATCTTCACCACCTGTGTGGATATCCGCTGGTGCTGGATGTTCCTCATCTTCTGCCTTTCTTTTGTGCTCTCCTGGCTTCTCTTTGGCTTCACCTTCTGGCTCATTGCTACACTTCACAGAGATCTTGCACCTGAGCACCCCCCAACTCAAGGCCTTACTTCTCCAAGGTCACCAGTTTGATGGCTGCCTTCCTCTTCTCCTTGGAGACCCAGACGTCCATTGGATATGGCTTCCATAACGTGACAGAGGAATGCCCCTTGACTGTTCCAGCTGTGGTCTTGCAGTGCATTCTGGGATGCATGATTGATGCCTTTATGATTGGTGCCATTATAGCCAAGATAGTCAAGCCAAAGAAACACAACAAGACCCTTGTTTTTAGCGAGACTGCTGTGGTGGCCATGCAAGATGGAAAGCTCTGCCTTATGTGGCATGTGTCTAACCTGTGGAAGAGCCACCTGGTAGAGGCCCATGTCTGTGCACAGCTGCTGCAGGAAAGGAGAATATTGTTGACAAACCTATCAGTAACAGAGAAGAAGGTGGTAAGACATGTGGGGAAATTTTAAGATATATTCTTCTAAAATTACTAAAGTGGTACCTGGATAGATATATAGGAAAGGATGAAAAAATCTGGATTGGGAAGAGCATGAGAGAGCAAATTAGAGAAAATTAGGAGGAGACAAATCTGGCTGGAAGATTTAGAGCAGCAGCTACAGGAATACTAATATAGAATGGATGGATGGATGGATGATGGATAAATGGGTTTAAGAAGTGAGAAACAGCAATGGAAATGTGAAAACACCCCTTCAGAAAACAAGATAAGGAAGATATTATTATGTGCAGAGATGGATAGATTAACGTTAGAACTAAAAAACAAAGGAGAGTCAGAATATTATGACACATGGAACAGATTTTATCAATAGCTGGAAGCACGAGATGAGAGTCAGAACACAAAAAACAGTAGACCCAGAATGAGATAGTATATATGTATTAGAATGAATCAGTGGTGGAATTCAAAAATTTTCCCTACCAGTTCTGTGGGCATGGCTTGGTGGGCGTGGCTTGGTGGTCATGTGACTGGGTGGGTGTGGCTTGGTGGGCATGTGACTGGATGGGCATGGCTTGGTGGTCATGTGACCGGGAAAACCAACTATCACACTTTACACACAAAATGTCACAAAAGCTACACAACTGACTCACACACAATGCAAAAGCAGCTGGACTTCACACAAAATGGCCCCTGCAACAAGCAGGAACCTCACAGAGTCACAGAGAGCTCAAAAACGAACTATCACACTTTACACAAAAATACCAGTTCAGGCAATAGGTAGTAAAAAAATTCTTTAAAAAGTAAAAAAAAAGTTCTGATGACCACTCGGCACAGCTGATTGGCACAGCTGATCGTCGGAACCTATTTTTTTACTTTTTGAAAGAATTTTTTTACTACCTATTTGCCCAAACCGGTAGTAAAAAAAATGCTAAAAAAAAGTAAAAAAAGTTCCGACAATCAGCTGTGCCGTGAGATCGTTGGAACTTTTTTTTTTTACTACCGAACCAGTAGCAATTTTACTACCGGTTCGGGCGAATTGGCCCGAACTGGTAGCATTTCACCCCTGGAATGAATATGTTGGTAAAAAATAATTGTACAAGACTAGCACTGTGTAAGTAGCATATATGTTATTTGTCTTTCACAAATAGGTAAAAGTATAAACATAATTTGAATACATGAAAAGAGTAAGTAAAAAGGAATATTAGGACAAGGACGGTAGGCACGCTGGTGACAAGAAACAAGAAGAAGCATCAGGAGGAGGAAATGTACAACAAGAAGAAGATGAAGCAGAATCAAAGGAGAGAGCAGAACGAGAAGGTGCAAAGTTTAAAAAAAACAGAGAGAAATAAGGGCGACCAGAACAACAAGACCTATCTACAAGTAAAACTATGGAAATAAATCCTACAAGAAATCAATACTCATTTTATTCAAACAGACATATGTCCTGGTCAAGAATAGATATGATATGGATGTCACCAGAGTTAAAGTCAAATGTGCAAGAAATAGAAATAGAAAGAAGCACTTGGGCAGATCATAATATAATTGGAGTTAAATGGAAAGGACAAAAGAGAAAATGGAGATGGACAATGAATCAATCAATACTAAAACACAAGGAATTCATACAAAGTATGGAAAAAGAAATGGACTTTAAAAAAAAAGAGAATACAAAAGAACAAACTTCACTACAAAATATATGGGACACTGCCAAGGCATACATTTGGGGACTAGCTATAACATACATAGGGGGAAAAACCAGAGGTGGTATTCAGCAGGTTCTGACCAGTTCTGGAGAACCGGTAGCGGAAATTTTGAGTAGTTCGGAGAACCGGTAAATACCACCTCTGACTGGCCCCGCCCCCATCTATTCTCTGCCTCCCGAGTCGCAGCTGATGGCTGGCATACAAATTAAAAACAGAGAAAGAGAAGAAATTGATACATAGGCTAGTAGATGAGAAAGGAACTTCATACTATCAAAATGAGGATAAAAAAAATAATTCAAGATTATTATGAAAAGTTGTATGAGCAAGAGAAAGTTTCAGAAAAGAAAATTAAAGAATATTTGGAGAAAGTGGAACTACCTAAAATACCAGAAAAATTAAGAGTTATGTTAAATGAACGAATATCAATGATGGAATTGTCAGAAGTGATTAAGAGACAAAAGAGCAATAAAACACCAGGACCAGATGGGCTGCCGGCAGAATTTTATAAATGCTTTCAAGATACTCTAGGACCATCAATGTTGGAAGTTTATAATGAAGTATTGATTGATGTGAAGATACCAAACTCGTAGATGGAAGCAAATATTATTTTTGATTCCAAAAGAAGATTCAGATTTAATGCAGATAAAAAACTACAGGCCTATATCTTTACTGAATGCTGACTACAAAATATATGCTTCAATAATGTCAGAGAGACTAAAAAGGTTTCTAAATGAATTTATACATCCAGACCAAAATGGCTTCTTACCTAAGAGACAGATTAAAAACAATATGAGAATGATTTTAAATACATTGGAATATTATGAAGCACATCCTGGAAAACAAATGGCGTTGATCTTCTTAGATGCGCAGAAAGCATTTGATAACATAAATTGACAATTTATGTTGTTACAACTAAAATCTATGGACTTTGGTGAGAGATTTATTAACATGATTGTCAGGTATGCTTCCTTCAAAATCCAGGAAAGAAAGAACCAGACTCCATTGTTATGAAGAACTGTACTTTTACTGTTAAAGAAATGAACGCAACCAAAGCAAAGCTGAAACTAAAGACTATACGTGCGCAAACTGTATATACAAAGCATTCCCTCCCACTGTCCATTGTAAATCATCCAATCTACAGGTCTCCTAGGGGTCAGGTGGAAGCACGTCTGGCCGCGTCATCAATCAGGAACGTCACGGCAGTTGGCCCGATAACAGCAGTTTCGTTTTCCCCGTCTAAGCAAAGCATCATCTAGTCAAAGTTTCACTTCTGCCCCCCCCCATAGCCCTACACTCCCCCTCCCCGCTTCTATGGCAGCCAAGCAGTAAGGCGGAGGCTGACAATGATAAAGGCAATATACCTTGGATAGTATAGTATAGAGCCTTGGATAGTACAGTGGTCTAAAGCCCTGTTATTAACATCAGCTGCCTGCAATTATTGCAGGTTCGAATCTCACCAAGGCTCAAGGTTGACTCAGCCTTCCATCCTTTCTAAGGTAGGTAAATTGAGGACCCAGTTTGTGGGGGCAATAAGCTGACTTTGTATAAATATACAAAAGTATGAAGGCTATTGCTTAGCGCATTGTAAGCCGCCCTGAGTCTCCGGAGAAAGGTGGCATATAAATCAAATTAAAAAAAAAATACCATAAACAAACGGCAAAGGTGATGGCAAACAGAGAATTTTAATATAAAAAAAGGCACAAGACAAGGATGTCCACTATCTCCTTTACTATTTATATTGACATTGGAAGTGTTAAATAGAAATATTATACAAGATATAGAAATTAAAGGTATGGAAATAAAAAAGGAACAATATAAATTACAGGCATTTGCAGACGATTTGGTCTTTATCTTGGAAGACCCACAAGAAAATGGACTTAAACTAATTAGGAAAATAGAAGAATATGGTGAAGTTGCAGGACTGAAAATAAATAAAGAAAAAAACAAAATAATATATAAATTAACAATGTCTACTGCATACAAAGAAAATCTTTATAAAATGTTTTATAGATGGCATTTTCCGCCCACAAGGTTGGCAAAGATGTTTAAGGATAATTCTGCAAAATGTTGGAAATGTCACCAGATACCTGGTTCATACTATCATATGTGATGAAAACTTCCTTTCTATTGGCTCCTTCTCCTAGCTGTTAGGTGGCTATTCTCGAGATTTTTCTTTCCTATTGGCTACATTTCAGAGGCAGAACGTTCCTTTCAGTTTAGAACCCGACTGCTAAAGGAGGGCATTGCTGTTGAAGCACCAAAGAAAGGAGGCAAGAAGAAACTGGGGTTGCCCTTGGCCCTGTTTGGGGTCATTCTGGTTGTCATGGAGGTATCTATGATAGGGCTCCCTAAGACTCTTCCATTGGGAAACTTAAAGAGGGGGAGATAAATGGGCAGATAGTGCCATTATGAGACCCGCCCAATAACTACAATAGGAAAAAAAGTGGATGGACATTCAGTACCAGTTGCGTAGGCCGATCCTTACAAAGAGGGGTGAGACTGGAGTAAACCATGCGAAATAAAAGGGGAATGCCAGGCTGGCCCGTTCCATAGTAAGGAAAGGGGGGGGGGGAGAATCTGAGTTTTGTTTATTTAAAGGTTGGGATGGGATGCGGTCCATCCAGTGAGGGGGGGGGGTGGGGGATTTTTAGACTGTGCCATGACAGGAGGGAGGGTGGAATGCACCATTGTCCATGACTTCCAATTAGATAAAATGGGATGGGTCTGTTTAAGCGGCTCTCGAAAGAGATGGAGGAGGGTGAGAATTGTCAACCTACTGAGGGAATTTATGAGATGGCTCTAAAAAGCACTGTTATAATTTAAATGGTAGCAGTGGTGGGATTCAAATAATTTAACAACCGGTTCTCTGCCCTAATGACTGGCTGGGTAGGTGTGGCTGGGTGGTCATGTGACTGGGTGGCTGTGGCCAACTTGACATCACTCATGTTGAGGGGTGCCTCGCCTCGCCCAGCCTCTCCTCTCCTCTCCTCTCCTCACCACACCCAGCCCCACCTCACCCCTCCCCTCCCCACCACTCCTTGTCATGCCTCGCCTCGCCCGGCCTCTCCTCGACTTACAACCACAATTGAGGCCAAAACTTATGTTGCTAAGTGAGAAATGTATTAAGTGAATTTTGCCCCATTTAACAACTTTTCTTGCCACAATTGTTAAGTGAATCACGCAGTTGTTAAGTTAGTAACACAGCTGTTAAGTGAATCTGGCCTCCCCATTGACTTTGCTTGTCAGAATGTTGCAAAAGGGATCACATGACCCTGGGAGACTACAACCATCATAAATGTGAGACAGTTGTCAACCATCTGAATTTTGATCACGTGACCGTGGGGATGCTGCAACGGTCATAAGTATGAAAAATGGTCATAAGTCACTTTTCAGTGCCATTGTAACTTTGAATGGTCACTAAATGAACTGTTGTAAATCAAGGATTACCTGTACAAAAATACAAAAAGCTTCTTTGCTTGCAAAAAGCTGCCCTAAATACCAATCATTAGATTAGAAATGGGTGAATACACACTGAAGATCAATGACAGTCACAGCCATCATGGAAACCTAGTCTATTCTGTCCGAATACCTTCCTTTTCATCAGCAATACCTGCAACTCGGAGTTAAAAATCAGGCAGGGTGCCAGAGCACCTTGATGAATTAAAACAGTTAAAATGCAAGGATAATTTTCAGCAGCCAACTCTTGCTCATAAAATGAAACCCTTTAGCAGAGAGGTCATTTAAGCTCTCCAGAAAGTGGGTGGGCATACGTGGGCTACAAAATGCCCAGCTAAAGAGACAAATTAACAAAGTATATAGGGGCCCCAGGTTTCAAGTCTCTGCCCTGCCAAGCTTGTCAGGATAACAATAAAATTAGTACATGCCACAGATATCTAAATAAACTTCAAGCCCGGTGCCATGTTACTAAGCCTTATTATCATGAGAGAAAACTAAAATGAATTGGAGGGAGGATCCACACCCCTACCTCCTATTTTTTTAAGAAAATCTTACTATCAGTGAGAAATCATGTGCCTTGGCCACTCCGAAGCAATAAAAGAGACTCTTGTCCCAAAGGTGCTTTTTCAAGAGGCAACTGGACTTTCTGGAAACCAAGAAAGTCCAGTTGCCTCTTGAAAAAAGCACCTTTGGGACAGCCACGACCTGGATGACTGAAGAATCCCCATAGACAAGAGACTCCTGTGCTCAGTGAACTGACAAAGCACCCTTTCTCACCCTTAATTGGGGACGGAGGAGGCAAGGAGTGGCTGGGAGGAGATTCAGCCATGTTGGAAGTACATCCCAAAAGGACAGTGCCAGGAACCACTAAAACAGTGTAAAAAGCTTAAAACAACCCTTCCTCTTTAAGAAAGTCAAGTCAAGTCAATTGATGTGTAAATTGCAAAATATGGCATTGATAGTGTTTGGGGGTCATCAGATACAAGTTTTTCCAGATTTAAGCAGTGAGACTTTACAATGGAGGAGAGAGATGTGTTAAGTTTGTCAATTACTGAAGAAAAATATTAATTATAGCTGGGGTTATCCAGTTTTTTTGAGATTTCCATATGGTGGAAGATTTTATAGAGTTGAAACAAAGGAGGAAGCGATGGAGAAATTAAGAGAGCTCGGAATCATTAAGAAGAAAGAAGACCTACAGGAGAAAGAGAGGCTGGATGAAGCAACTGGAGTTGCAAGTTCACTGTAGAGACAGTATATAACTTTTTGTAATAGATATATTAAGGGATATGGGATATAATATATGTTTGGGTGTAGAAAGAGGGTAAAGATGGTTAAGGGAGGTGGAGTGGGCAACCGAAGTCTGTGTATGGATGGCTCCTCTTCTCTCCCCCGGAGGCCCTATGCGGCAGAGAGGAGGAAGATCTCCTGAAGAAGTGAAGGGGGACAATATATATGTTTATGGGTGGGTAAGAGTCGGGGTAATATGTATACTGTGTAGTTTTAGTTTTGTAAGATTTATGTTAGAGCACATATGGAGACCAAAGGGAATATATAATATGAGGAATAGATGGGGAAATTGTTGAAGGTAGCTACATGGAATGTACATGGCTTGGGGGTAAAGTAGGAAATGCGGGTCCAGATAGATGACCATTGAAGGGCCCTCTTTACTCAAAGTATTACAAGCAAGAAGTGTGTCTAATTGAGAAAGGAAATGTATCCAACTAGAAAAGGGGACCAATTCAGTCGAATTCCTTTTGGCTAGGATAAACACCATAAAGAGGCCCCCCTATGTCAGAAGATAGGAACAGACAGTGACATATAGCTATGAGAGGGCCAGGTCAAGAGGACTCTCATTCTTGAAGATTTCCTGTTATCAACCAGAGATACTTTAACTATCCACCCTTCACTGAACAGTTGAATTATGATTGTTTTGGTTAGGATATTGTAAAACTTTGTGAATAAGAGATGTCAAAATGTATCTGTGTAATTGGAACTGCTGTGTTAGCAGTTTCCTTTGTTTGAAAGAGTATAAGAATTGGGGTCTTGTAATGTATAGGTCATTCAGACTTCCAGGTATGAATCGGACTCTGAATCTATTATTGCAATAATAAAATCTGATTCTATTTGCCCTTTGGGATGACTCTCAATCTCTTCATTCCATAACAGGGGGAAAACACAAACGAGCAAGAATTGAAAAATCAATTAACAAAGAGAAAATAGATATTGTATTTTTACAAGAAACACATCAAAAGAAAGAAGGGGTGAATGAACTTAAGTTATAGTGGGCTGATGTATATGAAAAGGCATTTGGTACATCAAAAGCAAGAGAGGTAGCAATCATTGTAACTAAAAGCTAAAATATCTGATCATGCAATGGTAACTATGGATATGGAAATAGATTGCGATTATAAACAGGCAAGTAGATGGAGAATGGATTTGAGGATTTTTAAAAATAAAGAGATTTTAGAAAAAATGGAAAGGGAATTAAAAGAAATATGGACTATAAATGAAGAGGGAGGTAGTAATATACTGTAGGTGTAATATGGGATGCAATGAAAGCAGTAGTGCGAGGTTTAGGAATAAAATACTCTTATAATATAAAAAAACAAAAAGAGAAATTATAAAATGGTTGGAGGAGGAAATTAGGGAATTAGAGAGTAAATATATAGAAAGTAGAGAGAATAGGATTATGCTAGAACTATTAGCTAAAAGAAAAGAGTTGCAAAATATTGAGACAGAA
>WNWU01013113.1:581994-595039 GCA_012654045.1 Ptyas mucosa
GAGAAATACTTCATTTTCTGGAAAAAATTCAGGGGTGCCAACATTTACAGCCATGACTGTATAATATCTCCATACTTTATTATCTATCCATTGATAAAATATCTCCCATATCAAATAATATTGTTTATCTTCCTGTTCTCTTATTTCAAATGTCAGTCTACTCATTTCAGCACAGTCCAACATTTTCTTAATAATTTCTTCATCAGTAATTATCTTCTCTCTTTTCCAATTTTTTGCAAATACAATTCTAGCCGCTGTTAAAATATTCACAATTAAATATTTCAATTCTTTATTAAATGTCTCTGGTAAGATCCCTAATAAAAGTATCTCTGGTTTAAAATCAATATGTCTCTTTGTCATTTTTTCCAACCACGTGTGTATCTTAGTCCAAAATCTTCTTGCTTCTACGCATGTCCACCACATATGGTAATAAGATCCTGGGGTCTGATGACATTTCCAACATTTCTCCGATTTATTCTGGAACATTCTGGCTATCCTCGTCGGGGGTAGATGCCACCTGTAAAACATCTTATACAAATTCTCCTTATATGCTGTAGACATTGTCATTTTATAATTATGTGACCACAATTTTTGCCATTTCTCTAAATCAATACCATAACCAAAATTTTCCCCCATGCTATCATTGATTGTTTAACTTGTTCTTCTTCCAATTTTACCTCTAGCAAATATCCATATAGCCTTTTAATTATATGGTCTTCAGAACCCATTAATATCTTATCTAAAACAGTCAAAACTTTATAAAAACCTTCTTGTTTGAGATCTTCTCAATATCTAGAAAATATTTGCATGTATGAAAACCAATCCATCTTGTATCCCTGATCTTCTAAACCTTGTTTTAATTTAAGTTCACCCTTTCCATCCAATAATTCACTATATCTAACAATTTATTCCCCTTTAAATATCACTGGATATGAAAAAGCTTCAATTGTAGATACCCAGACTGGAATCTTCATATAATGATCTTTTTTAATCCTCTCCCAATTCAAAAAGAAAGCTTCACGTATCTGATGTCTTCTAAACTACCCCTGTATTTTAGTTCCTTTATACCATAAAAAGGCATGCCACCCCATCAACAAATCATGCCCCTCCAAGTTCAATAATCTAGTGTTTTTCAGTGTTACCCATTCTTTAATCCACATTAAACTAGCTGCTTGATAATATAGTTCAAAATTAGGTAGACCAAAACCACCCCTCATTTTAGCATCTTGTAACAACTTAAGTTTTATTCTTGCCTTCTTTCCCTGCCAAATGTATTTCAACACCATTTTATTCAAATCTACAAAAAATTCCTTACCCAGCTTTATTGGAATTGTCTGAAAAAGATACAAAATTCTAGGTAAAATATTCATCTTAATAGTTGCAATCCTGCCAATCAAAGATAACTGCAAATTTCCCCATTTCATCAAGTCTTGTCCTATCTGTTGCTTAAGCTTATTATAATTATTTTCTTTAAGAGAACTACACCTCGTTGTCAATTGTATCCCCAAATAGTTTACCTTATTTGTGACCTGCATCTTTGAAATCTCTATCAATTCTTCTTTTTGTTTTTTTAACATATTTTTAGTCATTATCTTCATCTTTTCTTTATTAGAGCCTGAGTGGCGTAGGAGGCTAATGCCTCCTACAAGGCAGCATTTAACATCCAGCTGTCTGCAATTACTGTAAGTTCGAATCTCACCAGGCTCAAGGTTGACTCAGCCTTCCATCCTTTCTAAGGTGGGTAAAATGAGGACCCGGTTTGTGGGGGCAATAAGCTGACTTTGTATAAAATATACAAAAGTATGAAGGCTATTGCTTAACGCATTGTAAGCCGCCCTGAGTCTCCGGAGAAGGGCGGCATATAAATAAGAATAAAAATAAAAAAAAAATAAAAAAAAATAATTAATTTTCAAACCAGCAACTTCCCCAAACTCTCCAATTTTTTCTATCAGTTTATTTGTTGATGCTAGTGGTTCTTCAATAATAAAGACCAGGTCATCAGCAAAAGCTTGTAATTTATATTCCTCTTTTAGGATTTTCATTCCTTTTATCTCTTTTTCTTCTCTAATATTTCTATTTAAAACTTCCAAAGTCAATATAAGCAACAATTGGGACAATGGACATCCTTGTCGAGTACCTTTTTCTATCTCAATAGAATCAGTCAATTCTCCATTAATCATTACCTTTGCCATCTGTTTAGAATATATAGCTTCAATTGCCTGTATGAATTTCCTACCAAAGCCCATCTCTTCCATTTGTAACATCATAAATCGCCAGTTCACATTGTCAAATGCTTTTTGTGCATCTAAAAATATCAAAGCCATTTGCTTTTCAGGATGTGCTTCATAATATTCTAAAGTGTCCAAAATTATTCTTATATTGTCTCTGATTTGTCTTTTTGGAAGAAATCCATTTTGATCTGAGTGTATAAAATTATTTAAATATCTCTTAAGTCTTTCTGCCAATATTGAGGCAAAGATTTTATAGTCCGAATTTAGCAGGGATATAGGCCTGTAATTTTTGATTTGTTGTGGGTCTGTGTCTTCATTATGGATCAATGTAATATAAGCCTCAGTTCATGATTGGGGTATTGTCTTTTTTGTCATTGTTTCATTCATAACATCCAATAACGGAAGGCTTAAAGGTTCTTGTAACGTCCTATAATATTCAACAGGCAGACCATCTGGTCCTGGTGTCTTTCCATTTTTCTGTTTCTTAATTGCTTCTGTTAATTCCATCATCGTTATACTATGATGGCTAAAATATACGATGGTGGCTAAAATTTTCTGATTCTGATTCTGACTAAAAGAGGGAGCCAAGATGGTGGAACAAAGTATTGGAGATATATTTGAAAGGTCTCTAAATAAAATATGCCAATTTGTAAGCCAGTTGCTCTCTGATGATAAAAAACCCTGTCAAAGTACTTCTGAGATGCTAACATGTGGAGAATGTTACCGAACTGCTGAGGCAACTTCACGAGTAGCTGAAAATGCAGAGGAGTGTATCGCAGTTTTGGAAAAGCCGGATATTAACTTTCATTTTTACCGTCACTACTATGGTTCAAATGTAAACCTCTCAAGACAATTGAAAGAAGAGTTTTGAGAAAATAGACAAATTTGGGAGTTTTTCTTTAAGGACATTAACAAGGTTGAGGATCTTGTGATAAAAAGAAAGGACTACAAGTCTTTGATACTTCCAGAGAAGACAAATATTTTACTCCATGAAGTTAAGCTGGAAGGAGTGACTTAAACTTAATGAGTTAACTGGAATCAGGATGCATTTTTCTCTGCTTGATATGTGCAACTGACAGAAAGGTTTAACTCAAAATTTGAAAATGTATATGTCAGCTTTGGAAGCCATATTAGGCCGGAAGCTTCAATGCTGCCACCTCCTCATGTGTGGGAAAGTAGGAGGGGGGATTTAGGAGAGGGGGTTAGTAGACATAATAGCATTCTTCCTGTCGGTCAAGGTCAGGGCATCCAGCATCTGGAGAAGGAGTGGTTGGGGGGACTGGGTCGAGATGGAACGGACGTTGATTGGAGCATGTGATCGATTGGGGAGAAAGGGGATGGTTTTGGGAGCTTTGACTTACTGAAGGAAAACCCAGGCTTTTCAGATTCGGGATTTCCCAGATGTGCCAGTTTGCCTATTCTAGTAAAGAGGACTTTGGAAAATGCTTGCTTCTGCGTCTTTACTTGGAGTTGGGTTTTTTCTGGAACACTGACAGTATATTTTTAACATATATATAATGCTTAAGTAACTCTTAAAGTAGGCAAAAGCTGTTACGTCATGAGTAAGCGCCGGGCTGTTGCAGCACCGGCTGGTGGCAATCAGCAAGGGCGGCGGTTCCATGCACGCGTGGGGATTTAAGCAGCTGTGCTGATTAGTCTGCAGTGGGGTTGTTTTTAATCGTGGTTCCTGCGTTGTTGGATTAAACTTGTTGTATTGTTGCCGCCTCGTTCCTGTCTCAGCGATATTTTGCACTGGCGACAAAGGTGGGATTTAGCTATTATCGTGCTGAGACGAAGCAAAAGGGGAGACCTGGTTATGGCGCTGCCCTCATTCGCCCCGTTTAATGTCTCCATGGAGTCGTGGGATGCGTACGTGGAGTGTTTTGAGTGCTTTTTAGAAGCCAACGATTTTGTTGACTTGTCCAGCAGCCGCAAACGGGCACACTTTTTGAACTCGTGTGGCCCGGAAGTTTTTGCGACCACACGAGCGCTGTTCGTCCCAGCCCCCGTTCATACCGCCTCGTGGGACAGTTTGTGCAAAAAACTGAAGAACCATTATTCACCAGCACCCTCGAAGTTCGCCCGCCGGTTCCAACTAAGGCAAGTGATGCAAGGGGAGGCGGAGTCAGTGAACCAATACGTGGCGTGGTTGCGAACAGCTGCTCTTGACTGTGAGTACAAGGACCTGGATGATGCATTAGTAGAGCAGCTGGTGTGCAGGGTGAGGGACATCCGGCTGCAGAGGCGTTTGTTGGCAAAGAAAAACCTAGACCTGCAAACTGCCATTGAGGAGGCCCAGGCAGCCGAGATGTCGGAGAAATCCACCGCTGACATCCGGCGGTCCCTTCCTGCGTTGGCTCAAGCGGCCATATCCGTACACCGACAAGGGTTAGTTGCGGAGAGCACTACCGACGAGGAAGGAGAGGAGTCTGATGTTAGCCGCCTGCAGGTGTCCAAAGGCCAGCAGGGTATCCCGAGACAGAAGCTGGGTACGGCGACAACCCCGGAGGGGTGCCTCAGTTGCGGTGGGAATCATCTAAGAGCTACCTGCTGTTTTAAATCTATGACGTGTCACCAATGTGGCAAAGTGGGGCATATTGCTCGAGTTTGTCGTGCCCTACCCCCCCAAAGTGCAGTCCCGAAGCATCGCCGTCCGGATAAGGAGAGCTGTTTCTACGTTCTTCGTAACCACACATGCCCCGAGGTGACCGCTCACACCGTTGAGTCAAATGGCTCAAAACTTGCTATGACAGTGACAATTGAGGGTGCCCCTTGCACGATGGAACTGGACACCGGGTCGGCTAAAACTATTGTGTCATGGGAGACCATTAAGGAGTTGGTTCCAAACCTGCTCAGATCCAAATTGCAGCCCTGCCCTTTTAAACTTCACGACTATCAGGGGAATCTCATCCCTATTGTGGGACGGGGCAGTTCCTAGTAGAGGCTAAAGGTTTTGTGGGGCGCCTCCCTATAATTGTGGTTAGGGGCTGTCTGCCCAGCTTGTTAGGAATGGATTGGTTCCGGGCGCTGGGATTAAGAATAGAGGGAGTGCATTCTATAGTGGTAGGTGGGGCCGATGAAATCTTTAGAGAGTTTGCGGATGTGTTCAATGGCACACTGGGTAGATATGTGGGCTCCCCCATTTCCTTAAATCTGGACCCTCAGGTGGCCCCCATTTGTTTAAAGCCACGTAGGATTCCGTTCGCTCTCCGATCCAAAGTGGATGCGGAATTGGACAAGCTTGTTGCACAGGGGGTTTTGGAACCTACTGACCACTCGAAGTGGGAGACCCCCATAGTGGTCCCCCTTAAGCAGGATGGCACAGTGCGAATTTGCGCCGATTTTAAATGTACATTAAACAGGGTGTTACAATCTAATCCCTACCCGGTGCCGGTAGTCCAGCACCTGCTCCATTCATTGGGGCAAGGCGCCATCTTTGCGAAACTCGATATGGCTCAGGCATACCAGCAGTTACCGGTGGATGATGCTGCAGCGGAGGCGCAGACTATCGTCACCCACCGTGGAGCTTTTAAATGCCGGTGTCTGCAATTTGGGGTTAGTGTGGCGCCGGGCATTTTTCAAAGCTTGATGGAGCGGCTGCTCCATGGTATTCCGGGCGTGGTACCCTATTTCGACGTTGTGCTCATCTCTGCCTCGTGTCGGGGTGAGCTGATCAAGCGAGTTAGGGCTGTCCTTTTGCATTTCCGCAAGTTGGGACTCAAGTTGAAGTGGGCCAAATGCCTTATAGGGGTCCCGAAGATCGAATTTTTGGGTTACCTTATAGACGCCAACGGGATCCACCCCACTCCCTTGAAAGTGGCTGCTGTTAAGCATGCCGCCACTCCTACTTGTCGGGCGGAATTGCAGTCCTTTTTGGGACTTCTTAATTTTTATAACATTTTTCTACCCCATAAGGCCTCCGTTGTGGAGCCCTTGCATAGACTACTCGCTAAGGACACTCCGTGGTCCTGGTCGCGAGAGCACGCCCGTGCTTTCCAACATGTCAAGGACCTTTTGTCGTCCTCCGCGGTATTGGTGCAATATGATCCGAATCTACCCCTCACGCTTACAGCAGATGCATCCCCTTATGGTGTGGGAGCGGTGCTGAGTCACCGGTTTCCGAATGGGGTAGAGGCCCCTATTGCTTTCTACTCGCGGACGTTGTTGTCCGCTGAGAGACGGTATAGCCAGTTAGATAGGGAGGCCGTAGAGGCTGTTAAGCGTTTCCATGAGTATCTGTACGGGCGCCCGTTTGAGTTGGTGATGGACCACAAGCCATTGTTGGGGTTTTGGGAGGTCACCGTCAAACGCCACAAATTCTCTCCCCTAGGATGTCACGGTGGGGGGGTTTCTTGGCGGCTTATGACTACATCTTGTGTCATCGCCCAGGAAAATCGATCTCCCATGCGGACGCCCTTAGTCGTTGTCCCTTACCATCGCAGGTTGTCGACCCTGCGCCGGCATTGCCGGTTCTTCTGGTAGATGAGATGCTCCTGCCAGTGTCTTCTACAGACATTGCGGCCCACTCCCGAAAGGACAGGGTTCTATCTCAGGTTCTTGACTGGGTGACTAGGGGGTGGCCCTTGGGAAAGGTAATAGAACTATACGCACCTTTCCTTGCCCGCCAGCATGAACTGTTGGTGCAATTGGGTTGCCTCCTGTGGGGTCAGAGAGTTGTGGTACCTACGGGGCTGAGGAATCGGGTGTTGGACAGTTTACACGTGGGCCATCCGGGTATTGTCCGCATGAAGGAACTGAGCCATAGTTATGTCTGGTGGCTGGGATTGGACAAGGACGTTGCAAACTGGGTCGCAGAGTGTCCTAGCTGTCAGAGGGTGCGGTCAGCTCCACCTCTTGCCCCCCCCCCCGGCCATGGGAACGTCCGAGGGGGCTGTGGTCCAGGGTTCACCTGGATTTCTCTGGCCCCTACCGGGGCAAAACCTTTCTGATCGCCATTGATGCCTTTTCAAAGTGGGTCAAATTGGAACTAATGTCGACGATGACGTCAGAATCGACCATCCGAGTACTATGCCATCTGTTGCGACCCACGGCCTTCCGGACGTATTGGTGACGGACAATGGCCCACAATTTACGTCCTCCGTGTTCCAGGGTTTCCTTGCTAGCTTGGGCATTTGTCATGCCCGGACAGCCCCGTACCATCCGGCCTGCAATGGACTGGCGAAAAGGGCCGTCCGGCCAGCAAAGGAGGTTTTGGCCCGCCTGCCCCCGGGTGATTGGCAGGAGTGGTTAAGTACTTACTTATCCACCCAACATACGACCCCCTGCCCGCTCACTCATCGAACCCCCGCAGAGATGTTAATGGGGCGGCGGCTCCACACTGTTCTTGATCGACTACATCCTGACTACCATTCTGAGGGGCGGAGCATAGAAGAAGGGACTCGGGGGTTTGTGGCAGGGGATAAGGTTTTTGCCAGGAATTTCGGGGGGGAACCACGCTGGGTACCCGGGGTTGTGAACGATGTAACAGGACCCTGTTCTTATAGGATTTTGCTGACTGACGGCCATGTGTGGTGTCGACATGTGGACCAACTTCGGAGACAGCAGATAGAGTTCCCGGCAGATTCGGTCGGGGAGAGTTCCCAGTTGTCCCCCTACTCCGAGTCGACCGTCCAACCAAAGCCCACCATCAGAATACCTACCATCGCTCCAGCACACTGCAACGGAATTCTTGACCCCCTGGGTGTGGATGAGGGTGTAGGAGGATCGAGGGTACCTCTGCCACCTGAGCTAGCTCCGGAGACTGAACCAGTGACGATAGAGGTGTCGTCTACACCTCCTACCCCTCCAGCATATTCCAATGGAACTTCTGACCCTCCGGGCGTGGCTGTGGCTGTAGGAGGGTCGAGGGCGCCTTCACCACCTAGATTGGTCCCGGGGGCTGAACCAGTCATGGCAGAAGCATCGCCTGCGCCCAGACACTCGAGTAGGGAGCGTAAACCACCTGCATATTTGAAGGACTACATCTGTGTCATCCGAGGGTGAAGGAGTGTTACGTCATGAGAAAGCGCCGGGCTGTTGCAGCACCGGCTGGTGGCAATCAGCAAGGGCGGCGGTTCCATGCACGCGTGGGGATTTAAGCAGCTGTGCTGATTAGTCTGCAGCAGGGTTGTTTTTAATTGTGGTTCATGTGTTGTTGGATTAAACTTGTTTTATTGTTGCCGCCTCGTTCCTGTCTCAGCGATATTTTGCAAAAGCTATTGAAAATGTATTTGAGAGTACCTGTATCAGTAGTGGGTTTCAAATCCCATCACTACCGGTTTGCTCATGGGCGCTCGCATGCTCGTGCGTGTGATGCTTCTGTGCATGCGCAGAAGTGTCCTGGAGGGTGGGCGGAGCCTCCCACCGCCACCGGTAGCAACCCACCACTCACCTGTATTAAGAGAAAGTTAAAGAAAATGATGTACCAGTTTAAAGAAAAACTCTGTATGTTAAAAATTATGTATATAAAAGGAAAAAAAATATTCTATAAGGGTAGTTGGGAAGGAGGGAGCTAGATGCAAAAAAAAAGGTTTATCACTATTAGGGAGGATAGCAGCGATAAAAATGAATGTACTGCCAAGACTCCTTTATTTATTTCAAACAATCCTGGTAAAATTGGATAATTTTTTTTCAACAATTTGAATAAAATAAACTACAAAATTTGTGTGGGATGGGAAAAAACCAAGAATCAAATTAAGTATTTTGCAAGATGATAGAACCAGAGGTGGATTTGGATTGCCAGCATGGGAAACATACTACAAAGCAACAAGCCTGACATGGATTAGAGAATGGGTGAGCTTGAAAAATCAAAGACTATTAAAATTAGAAGGACATGATTTGTTGATGGGGTGGCACGCCTTCTTATGGAACACCGGGAACAAAACATATAAATATTTTAGTAACCATATACTAAGAGACTCATTAATTTGTACATGGCAAGAAATCAAAAACAAACATTACATGAAAGTTCCTGGATGGTTATCCACAATGGAGGCGACAATACACCCCAACACACTAGCAATACAAAAAATGATAAGATAATATTGGACTCCCAGGGAAGACTAAAAACACAAGAACAACTTAGAGAACAAGGAATACAGATAGACTGGTGGACCTACTTACAGATAAAAACAAGATACAAGTGGTGAAAAAATACATACCTTCCACAATGGTAGCTTCCCCGATAACCACTCCCCCAGGGGCAAAAAAAGTCACCTGAAAAATTACCAGCAACAGAGAAACCAATCACAATACAAGATATGCAGATGATGTTCCAAAACATCCAAGAAATTATGGAAAAGAATCAAGAATCAATTGCCAAAAACTTTGAGGATTTAAAATCTGAGACGAGTGGGTTAAGGGGAGAAATTACACAAGTGAAAGAGACTCTGGGAGAAATGAAAACAACCATGTTAGAACACGAGGAACGATTGACAGAGGTGGAAAAAACGGTTGATAGAGTTGAAACCCAGTTCGATGAGTATGAAAAGAAATGTGATCAAGCGGTGGGGAAACTCGAGGAGGAGATAGTCTTTCTGGAGATGGAGAAATCCGCCTTTTTTTTACGTCTCCAAAATGTGGTCGAGGATAAAGAGGAACAATTGGAGGAAATTGTAGGAGAAATAATTGCTGAAGTAGTGGGGAGGAAAAAAGAAGAAGTATGTGGAGACATAGATGAAGCATATTGAGTATATACCAATTATGCGAGGCGTCACAACCTACCTGATAGGAATTTATGCGCCTAACACCAAACAATCCTCATTTTTCCAAAGAATACGAAAAGAAATAAGAGAACGGGAATACGAGCAAGTATGTATTATGGGTGATTTTAATGCGATTGTTAACAGAACACAAGATTACAAAACAGGGAAAAATACAAAGAAAGGGAATAAAGGCCAAGACAAGAGGATTTTGCCAATTATCTGTGAAGAAATGAGAGAGGAATTGGGATTGAAAGATACTTGGCGAGAATATAACCAGACTAGAGAACAATTTACATACTATTCCCCCAGACATGGATCGTGGTCTAGATTGGATATGGTGTGGATGTCACAAGAAATTAATTCTCAAGTTGCAGAAATTAAAATCTTACCAAGTGATTGGGTGGACCACAATCCAGTTTTGATAGTATTAAAAGAAGAGGGGAAAAATAGGAGATGGATGATGACAACAGAAATCCTACATGAAAAGGAGTTTGTACAAAAATTGAAGACAGAAATATCTTTTTTTTTTCAGGACAATAAGACACCAGGAATGCCATTACAAATAATTTGGGATGCTGCTAAGGCTTTTATAAGAGGTCTTATTATAAAACAGACGGCCATTAAATATAAAAAAGAAAAACAGGAAAGGGGTGAAATAATAAATTAATTAATTAAAGCCGAGGAACAATTACAAGACAATCCACTATCTATTGAGGCAAAAGAACAGATAACATTTTTAAAACATCGACTTAATCTTTTAGAGCTGGATAAACTAAAAGATAAGGTAAAAATAGCAAGGCAAAAGCACTTCGAATCAGCTAACAAACTAGGAGGATGGCTCACATATAGACTCAAAAAAGAAAAACAAAATAGACGAATTGAGCAATTAGAAGATAAGGAGGGAAACTTAATAAGAGACAAAAAAGGAAAGGAAAAAATTGCAGTGGCCTTCTATAAAGAATTATACAAAAAAGAAGAGATTTTAGTAGGTGCGATAAAAAATTATATAGAAAATTCGGACTTACCTAAAATATCCAATCTGACAAGAGAAATATTAGATGAGGAAATTACCCTAACGGAAATTGAAAGAGCGGTGAAGAAACAAGGGAATTTGAAAACACTGGGCACAGATGGATTACCAGCGAAACTTTACAAAACAACATTTGATGTAATGGGAGAACACATGAAAGATCTTTTTAATGACGTTCTGGGAAAGGCAGAAATTCCTCATTCATGGAAGGAGGCAAACATTAGTTTAATTCCAAAAGAAGACACCCCCCCCCCCCCTCGTCAGATATAAAAAATTACAGACCAATATCCCTCCTGAATTCTGACTATAAAATTTTTACAACAATTTTGGCAAGTAGACTAAAAGGATTTTTGAATGATTTCATACATAGTGACCAGAAGGGGTTCTTACCAGCTCGTCAACTAAAAGATAATTTGAGGGTCATGTTAAATATATTGGAATATTATGAAGAACACCCAGGTAAACAAGTAGCATTAGTTTTTATAGATGCCCAGAAGGCTTTTGACAGGGTAAACTGGGAATTTATACTAACACAATTAGACCATATGGGATTTGGACAGAGATTTACCAATGCTATAAAAGCTATTTACTCTAAACAAACAGCCAGACTGTTGATAAATGGGGATCTAACAGAAGAATTTTATATTAATAAGGGCACAAGACAAGGCTGCCCTCTCTCTCCCTTACTTTTTATTTTATCATTAGAAATCCTTTTATGCAAAATAAGAAATGAAGAAAAAATAAAAGGCCTTAGAATTGGGCAACAGGTATATAAAATTCAGGCCTTTGCTGATGACATGGCTTTCATCTTAGAGGAACCGATAAAATCTGGCACATACTTATTAGAGATGATCGAAGAATTCGGGACGGTAGCAGGATTATTGATTAACAAAAAGAAAACAAATCTATTAACAAAGAATATATCAGAGGAGGATAAAAAGGAATTACAGGAAGTAACTGGGTTGAAAATAGTTAATAAAACTAAATACTTAGGGATCTGGCTATTGGGTAGATGCTCGAGTATACAAGAAGACAACTACAACAAATTATTAATGCAAACAAGAAAAGACTTAGATAAATGGGGCAAAATACAGCTTTCATTGTTAGGCCGAGTAACAACAATTAAATCTTATATTCTCCCAAAATTTAATTTTTTATTTCAAACTGCCCCAGCGAACCTACCCAAAAAAATTTTCATGGAATTAAACCAAACAGTAACTAAATTTATTTGGCAGGGAAAGAAACCACGCATTAAAAAAAAGATGATGCAAGAAGTAAGAGAAAGAGGAGGTCTGGGCCTACCAAATTGGGAGAATTATTACTCAGCAGCCTTGTTAGTGTGGGTAAAAGAGTGGATTACCTTAGACAATAACCAGCTTCTTAAACTAGAGGGGCACGACCCACAACAGGGTTGGCATATGGCACTTTGACGAAATGGTACCCCACAAAGTAAATGGTTTACTAAACATTATTTAAGGAATATTCTAGTTAGAAATTGGGACAAGATTAGCAAAAAATATTATAACAAAACACCGTGCTGGATATCCCCAATAGAAGCAGTAACATATCCCAGACTTTATAACCCAACAAAGAAATTAACATATAAAGAGGTACTGAATGTACAGGGAAACCTCAAATCCAAACAGGAATTAAACTCAATAGGAATACAACTAGATTGGTGGACATATTTGCAGATCCAGTCAAAATATAAAAAAGATAGAGATGGGAGAGGTATATATGTGGAACCACAAGAACTAGACAAAATTTTGATGGGACAAGAAAAAGGAATGATTTCTAAAAATTACAAATTATTAACGAGATTAGAGATAGGGGATGAAATAATTAAGGACACGATGATTGCTTGGGGGAAAAATTTTGGGTACTCAATTCATTTAGACAAATGGCAAGGGATGTGGTGGGAGAACATGAAATTAGTAGTTTCTACAGCATATAGAGAAAATATATACAAAATGATATACAGATGGCACCTATCCCCCGATAGACTGGCGAAAATGTCTACAGGACAATCAGCGGTGTTAGGATTCTATATGGTATATATAATGTTAGAACCAGTTGTCCAG
>WNWU01013113.1:595049-618967 GCA_012654045.1 Ptyas mucosa
GTGCAGTTACTCTGCTGGTTGGTAAAACAACATCAATATCCTTAACAAGCGGTATGCTGGAAATGTGGTTTAGAAAAAGGCACGTACTACCATCAATGGTGGACATGCCCAAAAGCAGTGAAATTTTGGAAGGTCATAAAAAATGGCTGATTGAGATACTAAGTGTAAAAATTGATTGGCTACCAGAGACATACTTGCTCGGATCCAAACCAGATAACATCAAGAAAGATTTATGGTATTTGGCGATTCATATTATCACAGCGGCGAGATTGGCCTATGCGCAATTTTGGAAAAATCAGAATATCCCACCTGAGGAAACAATTATAAAAAAGATTTTGGACTGTGCGGAAGCGGACAAGCTGACTAAAAAATTAAAAGACAAAGACCAGACACAAACATGTTTATCCTGGGAAAAAGTATATATTTGGCTAGAAAAAAGAAAATTATAAATTAAATTAAAGTGAAAAGGTTAATAAGGAGAAATCTATATTATATGTATAAAGTGAGGTCGGTTAGACCTAAGGGAAATGAATAGAGAAATGAATTGCTTTGACTCCCCCGGAATATAATATTACATTGAATGTATATTGAGTGAGGTACTATTAGTACCTATTACATGTGTGTCATTTGTAATGTCTGTGTGTTTTATATGTTTTTCTTTATATTATTTTATGTGTGATTTTAATGGAAAATGTAAATAAAGACTATTTAAAAAAAAAAAAACAAGATACAAAAAAGACCAAGAGGAAAGAGGAATTGAACTAAAACCAAACCAATTAGATAAACTTTTAGAAGCCAAGGAAGAAAAATTAATTTCAAACATTTATAAGTACTTATTGGAATACGATTTAGCAGAAGAAATAGTAAAAGGACAAATGATAGCATGGGCAAGAAATATTGTGTCAGCACTGGAGTGAATGTAGCTTACAATTACATAGCATACAATTAGAGGACTGGGAAAGAGTGTGGCAAACTAATTATACCATGACAAAATTGGCAGTTTATAAAGAGAATCAGTATAAAATGTGGTATAGATGGTATCTGGCCCCTTCGAGATTAGCGAAGATGTATCCGAATTTAAACCCAACTTGCTGGAAATGCAAACAGGCACAGGGCACTTTTTTTCATGTCTGGTGGCTTTGCCCAAAAATTAGGAAATTCTGGGAAAAAATAAAAACATGGCTAACAGAAATAACAGCAGAGGAAATAGAGTTTAAACCAGAAATTTTTCTATTAGGCATGATCAAAGAAAACTATAGGAAAGAAATTAAATATTTAATACTACATATAATTACGGCAGCTAGATTGGCATTAGCTCAATATTGGAAAACGGATCAATTGCCAACAGATCACCTAATAATCCAAAAAATTTACAATTGTGCTGAAATGGATAAATTAACATTTGAGTTAAAAGATAAGGTAGACTCAAAATACTACACGGCGTGAAATAGATGGTACGATTGGATAAATCAAAAGAAAGGAGAGTAAATGTAAAATTAGGTAAGACAACAAAATTAACAAACAGGCACCTTCAACAAAATGAAGGATGTGATAAAGTGACAAAGTCACTTTCTATATTTTGTTTGTTGTTTTTTTTTTGTTTTTTTTCTTCTTTTTCTTTTTAGTTTTGTTTTCTTTTCTTTTTCTATCTTTTGCTGTGAGTAAGTAATGCTGTTCGGATTAATATAAATGTGTTCTGTATATATTGTATTTTATCTTTTTAAGTTTAATAAAGTTTGTTTTTAAAATTTAAAAAAAGAGAAAGTTAAAGAAAATGATGTACCAGTTTAAAGAAAAACTGTATGTTAAAAATTATGTATATAAAAGGAAAAAAATATTCTATAAGGGTAGTTGGGAAGGAGGGAGCTAAATGCAATATTGAAGTTTAAAGCTTGTATGTAAAAGTCAAAGAATAAGATGTATTAGAAAGTTTTGATTTTTAAAAAAGTGTTTTGTTTGTTTGTTTTTAAAAAGTTTAGTACTTTGAGGGGAAGGGGAGGGTGAAAGAAAGGGAAAAAAAGATTTCCCCCTCTTTTTCTTCAGTAAGGCCAAAAATTTGAAAGAATACAATAAATTTTGTAAATAAAAATGGTGACAGTTCACAAAGACTAAGTGCAAATAGAAATACATACTATTTCCATAGCAAGGAAGATAAAGAGGAAAATATGTTCTTATCTATCTATCTATCTATCTATCTATCTATCTATCTATCTATCTATCTATCTATTGGATTTGTATGCCGCCCTTCTCCCGAAGGACTCAGGGCGGCTCACAACAATAAGAAACAGAGAATACAAAAGTTAAAAGACAAATTAAAACAGAATATCCAATAAATAAGGTTAAACGTGGGAATACCAATTCAAATTTAAGATTTAAGAATTTAAAAAGCTACAAAATCAGTTTAGAGTCAACCCAGGCCCGCCCGTTGGAAGAGTCAGGTCTTCAAGGCCTGGCGGAAGGTTCGGAGGTCGGGGATTATCTGGAGCTCCAGAGGTAACGTATTCCAGAGGGTAGGGGCTCCCACAGAGAAGGGTCTCCCCCTAGGGGTCACCAGTTGACATTGTCTAGCCGAAGGTACCCTGAGGATTAGGGTATAAGATTTGGTGTTATAGAAATGGCTAGTTATATATTAATATATAAAAGCAAAAAGTTGAAGTTGGAGTGTGTTTATCTTGTACTGTGCTAGGAAGAGTTGGAAGTCAATGCCCCCCTGTTCTTTCTTTTTCTCTTCCCCCTTGTATTTCACACCCCCTTTTCCCGTTCCCTTTCCTTCCCTTATTTTCCTATTTTCTTTTTCTTTTTTGTATTTTATACAATAAAAAATAAAAATGATGAATAAAAAAATAACTCCTAGCCGGAAGGAGGAGTTTGATGTAAACAACATGGACGATGAAAGGATGATAAATATTTATACAACATTGAAGATTGGCATTGCATGGGCTTATCTGGCCCAAAGCAGAGAGGATAGACTCCAACTGAAAACTAGGAAAAATTCCTTGTAGTGATTGGATAGTGAAACCAATTGTCTAACAAGGTAGGGGGTTTCCCATTGCTGGATGTGTTCAGACAATGGCTTAACTGCCATCTGTTAGGGATGCTTTTATTTAGATCTGGGTATAGACCAGTGTTTGTCAACCTCAGCAGTGGACTTCACGTACCCATGCTGGAATTCTGAGAGATAAACTGACATCGTAAAGTTGCTGAGATAAAGAAACACTAACATAAAAAGATGAAAAAATAACTTTAAGGATACATGCAAGGTTATTATATAAGCTAATAAGGTTGAAACATTCCTTAAGGTCTGGGAAGGAAGATAGTGTTGGCAAGAGATTCAGGCAGGTTCTTCTCTGATTCACTAGGACACGGGTGTCAAACTTGTAGCATCACAACTTGTTGCCGTCATGTGACATATTGTGATGTTTTTTCTCCTTCGGAGAGGTGGGGTGGGTGTGGCCTGCACATGAAGCATCCGGCCCACGGGCCTCCAGTTTGACACCCCTGCACTAGGATATAAGAAGGAGAGGAGATAAAACACAGCAAGACTTGCAAGGTTCTGTTGTTACAGCCTATCAATAAAAGGTAGTTCTAGATTTCCTGTGGAATCTGTTTCTTTTTCTTCTTTTTTTGTTAATTTAATTGAAGTTTTTAATAAGTGTAGTAAAATCCAATATAAACCAAACTAGAAGAAAAGGGAAAATAAAAACTCAGAAGGTGCAGGAAAAAGAAAAAAAAGAAGAAAAGGCAACAAAGACAATAATTAAAAAGTAGCTTCCAGCCATCACAGCATATGCTAATATCCTGACTTTTCACCCTCTTTCGAAGTTACAAATAAAGACAAAAACTCATACCCTAACTTTTATTAATATGCAATCAAGAAATCTTCATATTTTTAATCCTAGTTCAGCAAAAAAGCCCACTAGTACTCAATAGAAATATCAAACAGTTTATCCCTGGTCAAATAGTCCAACTTTATATTCCTTCTTTTTTGCTCTGTGCAATCTTGACTTTTAAATCATTATGGCATATTAAATTTGAGCATCACTTTTTGATATTTAAAAGCAGTTTTCAAAGCTTCCACTAGCCTACTTTGAAAATCCCATAAAGAGCAGTGGTGAAATGTAAAATTTGTTACTACTGGTTCTGTGGGCGTGGCTTGGTGGGGGTGGTGGTTAATATGACTGAGTGGGCATGGCCAACTTTTTTTTTTAACTTTTAAAACCATTTTTTCTACAACCTCTTCGGCCAAAGAGGTTGTAAAAAAATGCTTTTAAAAGCCTCTGACGATCCCAGCTGACTTGCCTGATCAGCAGAGGCTTTTTTTTACTTTTAAAAGCATTTTTTCGGCCGAAGAGGTTGTAGAAAAAATGCTTTTAAAAATAAAATAAAAAGCTTCTGATGATTGCGCGGCTCAGCTGGGCATGGGGGTGGGGAGGGATTTTTGCTACCGGTTCTCCGAACCACCTGCCGCCATCGCTACCGGATCAGGTGATCCAGTCCGAACCGGGAGCATTTCACCCCTGATAAAGAGGTATTGTCAGGGTATGTAGATTTAATAGCTGTAAACTGATGGAAGGTTGTAAGCAGAGGCAACTGAAAGCTGATGCAATGGGAATGAGGCAGCAGGGTTACTGCCACTTTAAGAAGCTGGGTAAGAAGCTGTCTATATAAGGGAAGCCATTAGAGGGTGTCTATCTTCTCATGTTCTCTCTCGTTGTGTATCTCATTGCTCTCCTTGTGTCAGTAGCTGTATGATAAGGTATTTACCACGTATAAGTCTGTATATATTTAGCTGTAGATAAAACCACTGTTAATTATCTAAAGGCTCTGTGTGCTGTGTTTTGTTCCTGGGTTTATCTCATAATACTAGTCATGCTGCCTAAACTCTGACAGGCATTATCCAGGATTTCTTGCCACAGCTGTACCAGATCCAGGTCCTTTTTAAAAATTTGTCTTAGGAATTCCCATTTTGTTAATAATCAGTTTTTTTATCTTCCATGCCTTCAAACTATAATGTGTACGTCAGGTAAAGGGGTTTTTAAAAAGTTTTTCTCATATTCTAAAAGTTTCTCCATTGAAATTTGCATCTTTTCTGAGATATTAGTTATTAATATTTCAGTTCAAAAAAACCCTTAAGAAAAGGTATACTTGGCTTACCCATTTTTTAAGTCTTTTCTGCCTGAATTTTTATTTATTAATATTTATATGGCCTCTCATCTCACAAAAGTGACTCTGGGCAGCTTACAACAAACTCCTTTTAGTGTTCATTTGCAACCTTCGTCAAGCCTCAGTTCCTAATATGGGTTTAATTTTGTTTCAGTCGTTTCCTTATGAATTTATTATTTAATTATAGACTTGTTTTTCAAATCTTATAGCAAAAATAATCTCTCTGGTCTCCCAATCCATTAAAAACTTTCTTAAATCAAAGCCCCCCTTTTTTTGGCTTTTTGTCAATTGTATATTATTTTAAATTCTTTTTTTTTTTTTATTGAAAAAGTTTTTAATAAAATTTTTACATACATTTTCTCCCCCCTCCCCCACCACCCCCCGGACTTCCCAGAGCAAATACAAGTACATGATAAAATACAGCTCAAATTCTCTAAGTTAAACTCCATTTCACACTTATCATAATCCTAATCATTAAACAAGTAAATTAAAGGAAAGCAAGTCTTCTTTTCTTCTCATTCCATCTAATTCGACAAAATCAATCTCCATGTCTCCATTTATAGTTACAGCAGTTAATAAAACAATTAAATATTACATAATCACAACTATCATTACTCAGTATAACTAATTAATACTTAGCAAATTATTAAGTCTACACAATCTAACAAATATTTTGTAACTTCTTTCATTTAAAACAGAAAAAGAAAACCCAACAACAAAGAAAAATAAAAAACCCTCAGTCAAAAAAAAAACAAAAAAAACCCCCAAGTTTAAAATAGAATACTATATAAATAATACTATATTATAAAATAATAAAATATATAATATAGTATTATTTTAAATTCTTAACTCTGTTTAAAATTAATTAAATTCAAAGAAGAAGGTAAAACTCACCAGGTGTCAAATTAAGCTTGCCATTTTGAACGTCTCCAATATCCATAAAGTGGTGAAATGAAACATTTCTGAATGTGATTCCAAAGTGAGTTTGGCTGGCTTAATGTCCTTAGAAAAAACTGTTGCTACTAAGAGCAAAAATGTCATCTCTTTTGGCTCCTGGTGTTCAAACCCATGAGAAACCACTGTTTTATGGTCTCCTCATAAGGAGCTGCCCTTTAGAGCTCTTGTGGCCAAACTCTGAAACTCTCCTTCTTTGGTGAGATTTGAAGATCCTATTTGAATGGTGATCTATTCCACATTCTTCACAATGGTCTGTGTCTCTGCTTGTTCATGAACTTCAGTCAGCCATGACTGAAGAAACCCTGTGGAATTTGTTTTTGATCTGGTCTACCTTGAACAGCAGATATTGTCTAAGTAGGAAGTTGGGTTTAATACACATTGGTTGTCCTCAATTTACAACCATAATTGAGCCTGCCTATTACAGTTGTAAGTCGTGGCAAGTGATCATGTGACTGACCCAATTTTACAACCCTTTTATTGCCCAAAACCAGAAATGCCAACTTTTAGTAAAAACATTGTAAATTGCAATCATGTGACCATGGAAGGAGGGACCAGCCATTGGAACTTTGGAACTGGGTCATAAGTACCTTTTGTGGGGTGGGGGTGGCCATCAGAACTGTCAAGTATTTGCAAGCCATTGGCACATGTGTCATACAGACACTAGTGGATGCAGAAAGTGCCTCCACCCCTATGTGGAAAGGAGGGGCTTACACTGCGTATAAAACCCCCTCTAACCTTTCCATCAAGCTCTCTTTTTACGTTTGTTCTTCATGAGACATGACCTTTGATCAGGGTAGTCACACACGCTGTGTGCCTCCTATCCTACAATGAATATTAAGACAGCCTTTGTAAATAGTTAATATGTTTTGTTATATGATTAAATACATTCAAGATATTTGTTCATGCATCTGCCTTTGGATTCTTCTATGCTCCTGGGTGTTTCTATGATCCCAATTTCCACAAGAACTTTAAACAGTCACTAAGCAACTGGTCATAAGTCAAGGACCACCTGTATGTCCCATTTTGATTATGCAACCCTGTCACAAATTGCTGAAATGGAGGCATGAATTTGGATGTGGACTCTTTGGAGAAGACACTTCTGGCTTTATCTTATGGTTCAAAATGACAAGAAGAGTCTGCTTTCTTCAGTCTGCTTCCTTCCTTCCATTGCAGTGCCTCCAGAGCTGACACCAGAGGAGGGGCTAGAGTTGGAGAACATCCAGCGACGGAAGCAGGAACTCCTGGTGGAAATCCAACGCTTGAGAGATTAATTCAGTGAAGCCATGAATGAGGTTGGCCAATGAGGGAAGGTGAGGGATTCCTTCTCCCTAGAGAAGATTGTCTAAGGCAGGGGTTCCCAATGTTGACAACTTCACAACTCCCAGAATTCCCCAGCCACGAAGTCCACACATTGCTAAGATTGGGAACCACTGGTCTAAGGACTGCTTTCCTATCAAGACATCATGGTTTTAAGAGAGACTTTTCTGAGACTGTTCCAGTCTTCTCTGAACATGAGTCCCTGAGTCATCTCAGGATATGTCAGTTCCAGTTATCTGCTGTTTCCTTGACTTCTGAGATTTTCTTTCAATATATTGTAGGAAGTTACTCCACTAAGACAGAGACACTTCACCAAAACAGTGCCAGGAACCTCTATAAAATAATGCAAACACAGCTTCTCCTTGTTAAAAAGCCTGAAGCAAAGATCCCAGCTTGAACTGATTGAAATCTGGGCATATTGCCAAAAACTATTAGGGCTCGTTAACAGAAAATTCCCAAACTAGATTGAGAATCTGGGCTTGCGGCCAAGAAGCTATTGAAGCTTGTTAAGCTTGTTAACAGATAAGACAGAGCAAATGGAAAGTCTAGGCTATGGATGTAGACTAATACTAGGAATAATGTGTTTCCCCGAAAATAAAACCCTGTCTTATATTTTTTTTGAACCCTGAAATAAGTGCTTGGCCTTATTTTCGGGGAGGTCTTATTATTTTGGGGCACATGGAGCAAGACGGGACTCCTCTTGCTGTCTTACCTGATTTCCAGCTGTCTCCCTAACCCTAACCAGAGGAAATGGCGGGGACTGGCTGCGCATGTGGTTAAATATTTTTGGGGAGGGCTTATTTTCAGGGAGGGGTGCCTTATTTTTTGGGGGGTGGGGTATTTTTAGCACATGCACTCAAAAGCCCGATTGGGCTTATTATCAGGGGATGTCTTATTTTCAGGGAAACACTGTAATAATTGGATTGTGAACCAAATTCTGAAAATACTTAAGTCCCAGACTAAAAGGAACACACTAAAGCACACCAGAACTTCCCTTTTCCTCTGCTCTGACAAGATTATTCTTCAGGGCAGGAAAGACAAATGTGCAAGGACAGGATTAGATCATTAGGACAGAAAGATAATAACAAGAAGAAATCACACACACAAAAGAGACACACACAAATCCCATCAAACTGCACGAACTTCAAAGGGAAAATGAGTATAAAAAACCACACACTTACTATGTAAAATTTGCTTGCTTGCCAGGAACGCTTGAGCTGAGTCATGCTTGCTTCTTGCCTTCCTTCATTAAAAAAGAATCCTGCTTTCCAGCAGCTGGCATTCCAAAATTCTTTTCAGCGTCTGCAGGTTTTTCCCAGCCGGGAACGAACCGGGGAATTTTCTTCCAACAATATAATACAAATAATGTGGCTTCCGTTGGCACTAGAGTATTTTTTGAAATCTCTAAAATTTGGGTGCCTGTGTTTGTGTCAGGATCTTTAATAAATATCATTACAGGTTCTTTTTTAGCAACCACAACTGGGACCAGCAACACACTTGTGGAATGAAGTGGCTGCAAAATAAAACCACAACTGTGCTTACAATCTTACTTCAACTTTCCTTTGCTTTACAGACCTGCAAAGGTCATGAATCCAATGATTGGTCATAAAGCTACTTTTTCATCACTGTTGTAACTGAAGTCACTGTATGAGGCAGTTGCTAAATGAGGACTATCTGTATCTTAAGTATTCTGTTCTTACTTTGGAGATAGAAGGAATGCCTTTGTAAAGCTGGTGCCTATCACTATTTGTGCGAGCAGTTGTGTAGGAAGTTAGCACCCACCCCTCTCCTAGAAAAATGAAACATTTTAGGAAATATTAAAAGGGCAGAATATTTCCCCTAAAAGGGAGGCAGAAACTCAGCCCACCACCCCCACCTTTGTCAATGGGCCATTAAGGCCTGGGCCAGTCTATTCTACATAACAAAGATCTACCTCCTTCAGGCAGAGCCATAGTAGGAATTGCCCGAAACCCTTTCATTACATCATCACCCAGCAAGGCTCAACCAAGCCTGGGACACAGACAACCTACAAAGTTACCCCTGCATGGCCCCATGGGAGTCCGATAACCACTCAGAATACAAGCTCAAATTCAAAAGCCCAGAGAGTGCATAAAACCCAGGCACTCTCAGCATATCTTCCCTTTTTTGCCCAGGACCCCAAAACCCCATGTGGTCCTGTCCACCATTAAACCATATTTCCAAACATCCACCATGTTTCCAGTGTCTTTCTCCCCACTTGGAACTGAACACAGATGGACATTTCTTCCAACAGTTGAAACTCATTAAGTATACTACTTTCTTCAGCTGTATGATGTGTAGTCATGCACAGTTTTAACTGATGGAAGTTAATCAATTAAATCAAAATCCACATAAGTCAATGACAAAAAGTTGTTTTATTGGGTTGCAGCCTTAATTGAAGGACATACTACGCTGAACCTGTTCCCTTGCTTTGGGGGAACCATGTTTTTTTGTAAAGGCAGCTTTCTCTGTTGTGGATTGGGGAGCTGAATTAAGTATATTAATTAATTAATGTACCTTGTACATGCGAACAAACTAACTTCACTACTAACATGGGCAGCCTCTTGCCCACACCCTCTTATCTTTATTGGTGACCTCAATCTACTTCTTATTAATTGTACCCTAAACAAATGTACAACAGAACCAATACATACAACCATGTACAATGCTGTTACTAATCTGGGATTGGATCAACTAGTAACAAACAACACTAGACTCAACAACTGCCTTGATCTCATCTTCTGCAATAGTATAAACTCAATCTATGGTCTACAAATAAATGAACCCTTTTCCAACAGTGACCACAGCATGATTGACCTTTGTCTCAATTTATGTCCTTACAAAGACGATCATAATGACGGTATCCCAAAGTATAACTTTAGAAAAGACAACTATGATCTCATAACTGACGATCTCTCATCCCTTGATTGGCAAACTCTGTTCACTGGCTGCAACACTGCCGAAGACCATTATAACATTTTTTTTGCATGAAGTCAAAAGAATCATCAAACTATACGTACCACTAATAACCCCCAAAACCAGGAAAAACAAATTACCCATAACAATAAGGAAGCTTCAATCAAAAAAACCCCCACCTCTTTGGTGCAAAAACAAAACTGGCTACATAGCTAACTTCAAAAGTCTCTACAAAACCTTATGCCAACAGATAAAGGCAGAATGCGTCAGTTATCACAGCAAACAAGAGGAAAACCTACTACACACGAAATCCACCCAGGCCTTCTATAATTTTGTAAACAACAAACTTAAAGACTCAAGATCCATCCCACCACTAAAATGGCCAAACGGGAAAGACTGTAATGATGAAACCACAAAGGCCAACCTCTTCAACACATTCTTCGGTTCAGTGTTTGTAAACAGCAACGGCTCATGCAATGAGAGAGAGGGATGAGTGAGAGGAGATGAGACAGAGAAAGAGGGAGAGATGAGAAACAGAGAGGGAGAAAGAAAGAGAAAGAGATGAGGGAGAGAGAGAGAGGGAGAAAGAAGAGAGACAGAGAGAGATATACCTGTTTAAAAGAAAATAGAAAAATGGCTCTTTGAGTGTTTAAAGTTGCAGACCCCTGGGTTAGGCAAACACCATGATCGTTAAGTGAACCTTGTGGTCATTAAGCGAACACTGTGGTTGTTAAATAAGTCCATTTTCCCCAATGGGCATTTTTAACCAGAAACCAGAAGGAATTGTTGGAAACTGGCAAAAAACATAGAAAACCTCAGTCACATGACTGTGTGGGATGTTGTAACTGGTCATAGGTGTGTGTATGTGCATGGCTGTCAAAACTCCAAAAACAGGTCAAGTAGCTCTGGGGAGGTCAGTCGTAAATTAGAACACTTGGTCAGCAACTGGCCATTAAGCGAGGACCACTTGTATTTGGTTTGCCTTAAGGGTTTAGAGCTATATGGTATCTGGTTTCCTTTGACCCTTTGGGGGATTGCAAAAGGTCCGGATGGGGGAATCCTCATAGGGGGAACTAGGATCGTGACCACCTAGCCACTCCCACCCAGTCACATGACCGCCAAGCCACCCCCACCCAGTCACATGACCACCAAGCCACACCCACCAAATAAGTCACATCCACAGAACCGGTAATAAAAATTTTTGAAACCCACCACTGCCACAGGAGTACCTTAACTCCACCTACTTGCCTATCTCCTCCTCATCTCTGCCCTTTTGACTGCCTTGCACAGCAGCATTCCTTGGTCTTCGGCAGTCTCACCCAGCTGCCACCCCATGTCAGTTCCAGCATTGCCACCACCACCATCGAGGAATGCTACCTTAAGTTCCACCCTATGGCCAGGCATTGCAGCACAAAGCCTCTGTTGCCCTGCACTCTGGTAGCCCTGCCATGCCCACCTGACCTTCACTATCTTCTTCCTTCCACTGTTGATAAGGTGTGCCAGTCTTGCTCTGTGTGAGGCAGCTTCTGGCTGTGCCAGGCCTTCTTCCCAAGGCCAAGCACACCCTTCTCTAAATGTTGTGTGTCTGTCTTGCAATAGTTGGGGCTGAAATAGAGACCCAGCAGTAGCTGATTGTGGCTACTGAAGGCCCCAGGCCCCTGCTTTAGCCCTTGCACCAGCTCTGCCACCACCTCTGAGGAATGTCATTGTGCAGGGTGGCCAAAAGAGCAGAGATGGAGGGAGAAGATAGACAGGTGGGGAAACTTCTAGAGGAGGCAGCCCCTTACCTTCCAAGGCTAGAGGCTGGGAGGGACTAAACTGGGAATGGTTTGAATCAAGTGGGTCCTTGCCTAATGATCAACAGGGTTTGATTAAAGATGGCAACAGAACCTGCTGGTCATGTGTTGTCACATTTTATGACTGTGTCTCTTGGTGATGGAAATTCTGGTCCCAATTACTATCATTAACTGATGACTACCTATGTGTGTATTCAAAAGCCTAAATGACCTTAAAATGTTGCAGTTCCTTTCTGTAAGAGTCAAAGGTATGATTCTTTGTCTTGGACAGTAACACTACAGAGAAACTGGAAGATGGGGATGGGGCATAAGAAGTTCAACATGGATCCCAAAAAAGTAAGTGAGTGAAGGGTTTGCATGTTATGATATCTAAAGATTTGTCCAAGGGAAAACAAATGTTTCCTTTTTTTTAATAAAAGTTTTTTTATTTTTTATCAACATATTCAAATGTACAGTCTTTTGTCCATCATTAATCATTATTCATTCATCTTATTCTTTAACTTCCATTTGCTAATTAGTTGTTCGAGTCTGCTCTTCTACCATCCCCTTCCTTTATTTTAATAAACCTTTCCTTTTCTTCTTCTCTTCTCTCTCCTCTTCTGTCTCTTTCTACTTTCCTCATTCCTCCTCTCCTTCCCTTTTCTACTTCCTCTCCTCTTTCCCTTCTCTTCTTTCTCCCTTTCTTACCCTCTCTCCTCCTCTTTCCCCCTTCTTTCTTCCCCTCCTTTTCCTGTTCTTCTTTTCTTCTCTTCTCACCTCCCAACTCTTCTCCTTCCCCCTCTCTACTCTTCTCCCCTTTTCCAAATGTTTCCTGATGACACAGGAATTGCTGGGAATGAGAAATCATGATTTTCCCCCCCAGGCCTCCTTGGGACAGAATTATATGATTGAAGGACAGGAAATTCATTTGAGAAACCTAGAGAGCCAGTTTGGTCTAGCATCAGGCTAGAAAGCAGGAGACTGTGAGTTCAAGTCCTGCCTTAGCCCTGAAAACCAGCTGGGAGACCTTGGGCCTTGAGCCTTGACTGTCTCTCAGCCGAATCACCCCACAGGGTTGTTGTTGTGTGGAAAATAGGAGAAGGAAGGTCTGTTGGATATGTTTGCCACCTTGAGTTATTTGTAAAATCAAGAAAGTGGGATACACATACACACATATACACAAACTAACCTATCTGAGATTTCAGAATTAAATATATTTTGAGGGTGGGAGCATACTGGTGTTATATATTGAATGTAAATAGTTGTGTTAAAATGAAACTAACCTTTAGATGACCCTAACTGTAACTGTGCCAAAGTGAAACTAAACTTTAGATGACCCCAACTGTTTTAGAGGGAAATTTAAAATATTTGGGCGGGCTTTTTCTAGTTCTATGATTGGTTAAGGCCCTGCATTCGAGCAATGAGAACAGAGATCCGGGGAATCTGCAGCAGAGTTTGTGGCAGCCCTTCGCCAAGCTTCACGCCAATGTGAGTTCCCTGATCTGGAAGACCATCTCAGAGACAGGCTCATTTGCGGCCTGTGTAATAGTGAATTACAGCAACGCCTATTCGCCATGGAGAAACTGACTTTCCAAGACGCGTTGAAGGAAGTCATGGCAGATGAGGCTGCCAGAGGGGCCATGAAGACTCTCCGGCCACCAAAAACACACACCAGCTCCACAGCGATCCACCAAGAGACCGCAGAAGGCTCGGATGAGGTCAGTGAGAGCGACAAAATCGACCGCTTGCGGAGAGAGACACCCAGACAGCCATGCTCCACAGTGCAAGTAACTCCCACACAGAGCTGCACAAGCTGCGGGAGACAACATGAAAGAGCACAGTGCAGATTCCGCACAGCTGTATGCCATGCCTGTGGGAAGCAAGGGCACATTGCCAGAGTTTGCAGAGGTTGTCAGGGGGAAATGAAACCTGAGACACAGCAGCACAAGTGGAAAAGGCCCCCAGGACAGAACTGAGTTGAATACTGTTCGGGAAGGCGTAGCATCCAACGCACAGGGGCCCAATGCTCCATCAAAGAAAAGATAAAACTCCGACTAAAACTTCAAGGGGTCCCATGCTCCATGGAGCTTGATACTGGATTGGCCCTGTCCATTATATCGTCCACGACGTTTGACCACATTTGCAAACGTAGCTGACAGCGAATCCTGCTCAAATCATCAAGTTTAGTGGTAGTGCTGGTGACTTCCAGAGTCACCGTGTTCCTGTAAGGGGCGAAGCTACCATTAGGGTACAATTTAGAGAGTTTGAGGGTCCCCTCAGCGTAGTGGTCATAGAGGAGCCGCACACCAGCCTCATAGGACTGGACTGGTTCAAGGCCCTGGGCATCAGAGTAACGGGCATTCATTGAACCCAAATAGCCGATCTAGAAGTGGTATGCCAACAATACACTGACATATTCAGCGCTGAGCTGGGACAATACAAAGGGGCACCCATTTCACTCAACCTTGATCCAGCAGTAACTCCAATCCAATTAAAACCGTGCAGGGTTCCCTTTGCATTTAAGCCTAAAATTGATGTGGAACTAGACAAGCTGGTACAGCAGGGAGTGCTCCAACCTGTGGACTGTAGCCATTGGGAGACTCCTATAGTGACCCCAGTTAAGACTAATGGGGATGTTTGCTTCTGCGCAGACTACAAGTGCACCATAAATAAGGAATGCTTACCCTGTACCAGAGGTAAGCCACATGTCAACTTGCAAAGCTTTCAACTTGCCATGAGCAGGAGGGAGGGAGAACTGATGGAGCTGATTGATTTCCCTAACTGAAACTACATTCCACAGATGTTTTCTTACCGCAATCAGTAGGAGAGTTTTGGGTTTCACAGCCAGACAAAGTGGTTAATTGGAGAATGTGATTTATGACATGGCCAGGGAGGAGGGGAGAGACAGGGTCATAGGGGAATGTAAATATATGTGGGATTAGTTCTAACTGCATCTGAATATTGCCGAAATGGTGCTCCTAATAAATGACTGTATTTCTTTTGAAGTTTGGCTCATGGCTCATGAATTAATTAGGGCATCTTTCAGAAACTTCACAGACAGAACTACTTTTTAAATCTATCAAGATCACCAGGTTTCCTGAATCCTGGACTCTCCAATCACTCCCCAATATCTGGAATGCCGGGAGGGAAAATCAGGAAACCATGGCTGAAGACGGGCTATCTGAAGAGAGCCTGATTGCAGCCAGAGTGCAGCCTCCCTCAGACATCAAAGCTGAGATGCCTGCTCCAGTGGCGGAAGCAAGAAGAGATGAGTATTGGTGGGAGTTAATCCCTAAAGCAGCTGAGGTTGAGTTCCTCCACCCCAATGCCCAGAAAAAGGGGAAGCCCCTGAGCGAGCTGGGAAGAGTGGAGTGGAGGCTGGACTGGAAACAAGCCAGGCTCCAAAAGCCCCTGGGGAGTTCCAGAGAGCAGCCGAGGGAGGAATTTGACTGGGCCACCCTTCCCGATGAGGGGCCGTCATGCAGGCCAAAGGAGAGGGGAGGAGCAGTGGATCCCTTTGAAGTGAAGAGAAGCAGACAGGAACACAGCCCCCCTTCTCCACCCATCAGAAGGAGGCTGCAACCAGTGTCTTTTCCACACAGCAGGCAGGCTGCCCAGGGCAGACAAACCCCTCTCTCCCTCCAAACTAGAACTGAGTCAAACATCAAACACAAGCATACAGAGGCCAACAGGGGGAGAGTTGCTGAATGAACCGCCCCAGTTCAGAGGAAAGTTTGATGGGGACTCAGACCATCTAGCTCTATTCCTAGGGGCTGCCCCATTAAAGAGTACATCCACAAATTTAGGAGAGTCATTGGGAGGCTACCCACTTTACCAGAGCAGTTGCTAGTCCACTTTTTCACTTTTTCAGAACAAGCCTGGACAAGCAAATTGCCCAGGTAACCACGTACTGGGACATCCTGAACCAGCTCTCTGAGTGGTTCCGAGTAGCAATAAAAGTCGACAGTGGATTGCACATCAATAACATGAGAAAGCAACCAGACATGAAAGAGAGGGGGCAACCCGACCTGAAACCGCCTAGCCAATGAGGAACCACAGCACCACAGCAGACCCCGAAACCAGCCCTCCCTCGAAGTCTGCTGAAGTGCTACCAATGTGGGGGGAGAGGCCATATGGCATCTGCATGCACAACCCCAGCCCCGAGGCCTAGGCCAGAGCCACCACCCAGGGCACAACTGGAATGAGGCCCCAAACAGTCCACCAACACATCCCGGAAGGCCCTCCAGGCTGAAGAGGTCCCTCCCCACCCAGCCGATGGGGGGGGGAACCCCAGGCAATGATGACTAGTCACCAGAATCCTATGACAGTGAGGATGAAGGCAAAAATGACCCAATGGTGAGGGGACCAGTTCACCCTTTCATTTTCCCAATATGCCTCACAGCCCCCAAAATGGGGACCCAAGGGGCTTTTCAAGCCCTGATAGACTCAGGCTGCACTAGATGCTTGATCAACCTAACCACAGTCCTGAAACTGGGGATCAGAGCAAAAAGACTGACCCACCCAATCCGGTTTGAACAGGTTGATGGGTCCCTAATGGGGGGAGCCTATGCCACTCACCTGACCGAACCAGTGAGGCTAGAGCTAGCGGATCACTGGGAAGTAATTTGATTCGTAATAGCTCCCAAAATGACAGATCCAGTCATACTAGGACTCTCCTGGCTAGACAAGTGGGGACCGACCATCTGGTGGCAAGGGGGTACCCGCAGACTGAGAATAGCAAGGGGTCCCCAACCCCTCCCACACCAGTGAGCAGAAACACCACCCATGCAGGGAACCCTCCAAAAGAGCCCACCAGAACAACTGCCAACCACATCTGACAAAACCCCAGAGACCGAACAGATCCCAAGGGAATATCAGGACCTTGCAGAAGTATTCAGCGAGGTCAAGTGCAACGTCCTGCCTCCCCATCGCGAGGCAGATTCCGCCATCGAAATCATTCCCAGGGCAAAACTACCCAAGCCCAAACTGTATGCCATGACACCCCAGGAAATGCAAGAAATGCGCAATTACATAGACAAAAACCTAGAAAGGGGGTTCATTGAGCCAGGCAAACCACGGGTCGCGGCGCCAGTCCTCTTCAAAGAAAAAAAAAGATGGGACTATGACATTGTGTGTGGACTTTCGAGGAATCAATGCTGTGTGTGTACACAACCTATACCCCCTCCCCCTCATCAACGACATGCTATCTCACCTGGCCAAAGGAAAAGTCTTCACCAAACTAGACCTTAGAGAAGCATATTACCGAGTACGCATCAGGGAGGGAGACAAGAGGAAAACAGAGGATAAGAACTATCCTAGGGGGGAGGGGTGTTATGTATTGAATGTATATAGTTGTGTTAAAATGAAACTAACCTTTAGATGACCCCAACTGTTTTTTGAGGGAAATTTAAAATATTTGGGTGGGCTTTTTCTAGTTCTATAATTGGTTAACGCCCTGTGGGCCTAGAGTATAAATAACAGGCAATTGTCTGCAGTTCCTCAGTTCCCTTTTTGAGTCAATAAATACTGTTGCAGCTATGCTGGTCTGGTTCTTGCCTACTGAAGCCCACTACACAATTACCAGTACTTGTGGGGAGGAGCTTGACGTCACGACAGAACGGGCGGTAGATTCCTGAGCTGCAAGGTTGCTGCCGATACCCCCGCTGCTGGATGGTCCATTTTGGACCTCACAGTCTTGTTTTGACTGTGACAGTGGAGGGCACATCCTGACAATCTCAGGGGCACCACAAAGTCCCTGATTGATCCAGGAGAAGCCCTTTTTCTAGCAGCGGAGAGGCAGCCATAGTAGCTGCTGAAGTTGGGACAGCTCCAGGAGAAGAATAGAACTACAGTGAGTCGATGTGGTGAGAGACTTTTAAATTGAACTAATTCAAAGAACACCCTGAATTGAAGTGGAATTATAATTGGACTTAAAAGAAATTAAGCGGCAAATTCAAGCAGGAGTCATTTTTATTTTTAATCTATTCAAATTGGTGGAGTTTTAAATTTGTGTTTTGTTTTTGACCAGGACTGAATGGAAGGGACTGACTGATTTGAGAGTTTAACACCAGTAAGCCTTTGTGCCTTATACTTGAAATATTTTTTTTCTTTTGGAGCTAATTTTCTTATTTTTCCTGAAGATTGATTTGGGTTTTCAATTTTTTTCTTTTTATTGACATAGAATTTTTGGGCCATAGCTTAAGGGAACTAGGAGAGTGTGAAATATTGCTATTTACTGCCATCTACTGGACGGAAACTTTGTCAATCTTTCTTTTCCTTTTAAAGCAACAAGTTGAAACAATTATATAACATTGTTGACATAAGCCAAAGACTCTGAACTTTCACTACTGATAAGAATTGTTGCAAGAACACCTGAGAGAGCTGGAGCTATCAGTATTGTTTATTCAGGTGCTTCTTGGGGAAACACTTGAAGTAGGAGTCTGAGGCAAATGAAAGAGATTTGTTAATGTTTAGGCAGAAGTATTGCTGAAGAAATTGAAACTTTCTTTCACTCTTTATTATTTGGTCTATTTTTTTATTGTGCCTGTCAAATGATAACTCTCTGTAAGTTCCCTCAGCCTGAATATTTTTGATGGTCTCTCTTTTTTTGGGGGGGGTGTCTCAAATAATTGAATTGGATTAAGATATACAAGAGTCTGAAGATTGAATTTTGATTTTTTTTCTTGTGCTTTTCTTTTCTTTTTCTTTTTTGATTGTTCCCTCTAGTTGGTTAATTGGTCTTTTTTTCTTTTTTCCTCCATTTCTATTTTCTATCTCATTTTTAGTGTATTTTTGCTACCATTTGGATTAATTTTCACTTTTAGCTTTTTATATTTTGTTTTGTTTCCCTCTTTTTTCTCTCCTTTACTCCAAAGTGGATTAGGGTATTGAAGAACCTGAAGATTTGATTATTTTCCTTCCCCCCCCCTTTTTTTTTCTGCTATTTTTTATTCTCTTGGATTTTTTTTTCTTCTGGTCGTTGGTGTTTCGATTTCTGGATAATGAGTAGAAAAGTAGCAACAGTTGGATCTGCGTCAACTACACCTGCTTCATCACCATCTGGAGGACAGCGGTCAATACAGTCGATGCTTCAGCAGGAGAAAGATAAAGAAAAGGAGAAGGAGAAAGATGTAACACTACAAATGATTTTTCAAACAATTCAGAGGATGGAACAACAAATACTTAAGATAGATAAAAAAGTAGAGAGTACACAGCAAATGATGTTGAAATATGATGAGCGGCTGCAAAAGCTTGAGAAAAAAGAGGAGCAAAAAGAGGAAAAAATTAAAGATATAGATAATAGATTGGGAGAAGTTGAACATGACAGGAGTGGATTAATTGGATGGGAGATGGATAAATCAGAATTCTATCTCAGATTTCAAAATGTAGAAGAAGAAAAAGGAGAGAATTTGGCAGAAATAATGATAGGAATCTTGGCTGAAGCATTATAAATTACTAAGGAGAAGATGATGGATGGTGTGGATGAGATATATCGAGTTTATACTAGGTATGCAATGCGGAATAAGCTACCAAGAGAAGTGCATATAAGATTTACTAAGAAATCAATTAAAACACAAATATTGCAAATTGCCAGAGAAAAAAACATTGAAGTATAAGGAGAAAGAAATTGTGCTTTTGAAACAAATACCCAGAAAAATGAGAGAGATTCGGAGAGAATACCAATTTTTGACTAAAATATTACTTCAAAAAGGTGTGAATTATAGATGGTTGGTACCAGAGAGACTAGTGTTAACGTGGCAACTTCAAAGATACAGAATAGACACAATAGATAAAGCAAGAGCATTTCATGCAGAATTTTTTTAAAAGAAGGAAACAGAAATGGAATTTCAGACAACAGCTGTCCCAGTACAATTTTGAGAAGATGAGCTGGCAAAGATGGAAAAACTAGAAGGAGCTGTAGGAGGGGTAGTGGAACACAAAGAACAGCATGAATTAAGATCAACTAGAGCAACAAAGCCTACAGTACATACAAAGTATGAATATGGAAGAGAGAAAATTGATTTCAATAAATATAAATGGACTTAATTCAGCAATAAAAAGAAGAAAGACGTTCCACAAATTAGAAAAATTAAAATTTGATATAGTTTGCCTGCAAGAAGTAAATATTAAAAAGCAATATGAACAGATATTAGTATATCCTAAATTAGGGAAAATTTTCACATCATTGCCACAATGTAAAAAAAGAGGAGTGGTTCTATACATTAAAAATGCAATACCAGCAGAACAAATATATGCAGATGAAGAAGGTAGAATTTTGATGTTGGAGGTTGTGGATAATAATATGAAAATTCTCCTAGTAGCAATATATGCCCCAAATAATAATCAAAGTGACTTTTATAGAAAATTGCATACAAAAATAACGGAATTGGAATATGATAATAATTGTATGATGGGAGATTTTAATGGTATAGTAGATGGAGACTTGGACTATAAAACACACAAAACAATAAGACATACTAGAAAGATATTACCAAAATCTTTTTTTAAGATGACTGAGGAAATAAATTTAAAAGATGTATGGAGAGATAGAAATGGAAAAAATAGACAATATACTTTCTATTCTGATAGACATTCATCTTGGTCTAGATTAGACATGATATGGACAACAATGGACTTGACGTTAAACATAGAACAAATTGAGATAGAAATCAATACCTGGGCAGATCATAATCCAGTGTCAGTGAAATGGAAAGGACAAAGAAGAAAATTCAGATGGATTTTAAACAATACTATATTAAAAGAAAAGGATTTTGTACAGAAAATGGAGAGAGAATTGGCTTTTTTCTTCAAGGAGAATAGGAAAGAAGATACCTTGATGCAAAATGTATGGGATACGATGAAGGCTTATGCCAGAGGTTTGATAATGGATTATACAAGCAAGAGAAATGCAAAGAAAAGACAAACATACAAAATATTGGAAGAGGATTATAAGAGATTTGAGAAAGAGCTTCAGAAATGTCCACACAAAAAAGACGTCAAAGTGAAAATGGATACCATAAAACATAAAATAGACTTACTGGAGAAAGAAGAATTAGCTCAAAAAATTAGAAGCTCTAAACAAAACTATTTTGAGAATGCTAATAATCCAGGAAGATGGTTAGCATATAAATTGAAAAAAGAGAGAGAATAAAAAAAATTATACAACTAATCGATGACCAAGGACAAAGTAAATTTGGAAATAAAGAGAAGAAAAAAATTATACAAGACTTTTACAGACAATTGTATGAGGAAGAAAAGATAGAGGAGGAAAATGTGATATGATATCTTCAAAATGCAAATTTACCTAGGATTCCTAAAGAAGTTGAGGAGATGCTAGAGGGAAACATAACGATGATGGAGTTAAATGAAGCTATTAAAAGACAAAAGAATGGAAAGAGACCAGAGCCAGATGGTTTGCCAGCGGAATATTATAGGACATTGCAGGAATCTTTAAGTCTCCCATTATTAGAAGTTATGAATGAGGTGATGGCAAAGAAGGAAATACCCAAATCATGGTCTGAGGCATATATTACATTGATTCTGAAGGAGGATACAGACCCACAACAAATAAAAAATTATAGACCTATTTCCCTGCTAAATGCAGATTATGAAATTTTCGCTTCAATATTGGCAGAAAGACTTAAAAGATACTTAAATGACTTTATACATTCAGATCAAAATGGGTTTCTGCCCAAAAGACAAATCAGAGACAATATGAGAATAATTCTGGACACTCTGAAATATTATGAAGCACATCTGGAAAAACAAATGGCTTTGATATTTTTAGATGCACAGAAAGCTTTCAATAACGTAAATTGGCGTTTTTTGCTGCTTCAAATGGCACAGATGGGTTTTGGCAGAAAATTCATGCAAGCAATAGATGCTATATATTATAAACAAACAGCAAAAGTAATGATAAATGGAGAATTGACAGACTCTATTGAGATAAAAAAAGGCACTAGACAAGGTTGTCCATTGTCCCCTCTGTTGTTTATACTAACTTTGGAAGTGCTAAATAGATGTATAAGAGAAGAAAAAGATTTAAAAGGGATGAAAATTCGAAAAGAAGAATATAAATTACAAGCATTTGCTGATGTCCTGGTTTTTATACTTGAAGATCCATTAATATCTATAACTACACTGATAGATAAAATAGGAGAATTTGGAAAAGTGGCTGGTTTGAAAATCAACAAACAGAAAACAAAAATATTGACTAAAAATATGTTGGTAAAGCAAAAAGAAGACTTGGCGGATATATCAAAGATGCAGGTCACAAACAAAGTTAAATATTTGGGAATACATTTGACAGCAAGGTGTAGCACACTTAAAGAAAATAATTATAATAAACTTAAACAACAGATAGGGACAGATTTGGCAAAATGGGAAAATTTACAGCTTTCTTTGATTGGAAGGATATCAACTATAAAGTTGAATATCTTGCCTAGAGTCTTATATTTATTCCAGAAAATTCCAATTAGATTGGGGAAAGATTTTTTTGAAGAATTAAATAAAATGGTGTTAAAATATATTTGGCAGGGAAAGAAGGCGAGGATAAGATTAAAGTTGTTACAAGATGCTAGAATGAGAGGGGGTTTCGGCCTACCTAATTGGGAACTTATTTTTTTATTATTATTATTTATTATTAATCATATTTTTATGCCGCCCACTCTCCGAGGACTCTGGGCGGCTTACAACAAAGACAGTATACTAAATAGCATATTGCCCCCAACAATCTGGGTCCTCATTTTACCCACCTCAGAAGGATGGAAGGCTGAGTCAACCTTGAGCCAGTGAGATTTGATCCACTGATCTGCTGAACTAACAGTCAGCTGAAGTAGCTGCAGTACTACACTCTAACCACTGCGTCACCTTTATTATCAAGTGACAAGTTTGATGTGGATTAAAGAATGGATAACATTAAGGAATACAAAACTATTGAATCTAGAAGGTCATGATTTGTTGATGGGGTGGCATGCCTTTTTATGGTATAAGGGAACAAAAATACAGGGGTATTTTAGGAGACATCATATACGTGAGGCTTTGTTACTGAATTGGGAGAAGATTAAAAAACAACATTATTTGAAAATTCCAGTCTGGGTATCAACGATTGAAGCTTTTTCATATTCAGTAATATTTAGAAGAGAACAAATCATTAGATATAGTGAATTAATGGATGAAAAGGGTGAATATAAGTCGAAGCAAGAATTGGAAGAACAAGGTTTTAAGATGGACTGGTTTTCTTATTTGCAAATACATTCTAGATATGAGGTAGATTTTAAGCAAGAAGGTTTTTACAATGCTTTGACGAATTTAGATAAGATATTGACAGGATCTGATGACTATGTAATTAAAAAATTGTATGGTTATTTATTAGAGGTAAAATTGGAAGAGGAACAAGTTAAAGAGACAATGATAGCATGGGGGAAAAATTTTGGTCATGGGATTGATTTAGAGAAATGGCAAAAATTGTGGTTGCAAAATTATAAAATGACAATGTCTACAGCATATAAGGAGAATTTGTATAAGATGTTTTACAGGTGGCACCTACCCCCGACGAGAATAGCCAGAATGTTCAAGAATAAATCGGAGAAATGTTGGAAATGTCATCAGTCTCCAGGATCATATTACCATATGTGGTGGACATGCGTAGAAGCTAAAAGATACTGGACTAAAATCCACACATGGTTGGAAAAAATGACAAAGAAACACATTGACTTTAAACCATAGATATTTTTATTAGGGATTTTACCAGAAATGTATAACAAAGAATTG
>WNWU01013115.1:0-15934 GCA_012654045.1 Ptyas mucosa
TACCACATTAAACCAGACTGTTTCAGACCATAAATACTTTTTTGTAGAAACCAGGTATCCCCTTCTTGCTGTCGGAATCCTGGAGGACCTCTCACGTAGATTTCTTCATGTAGGTCAGCATGTAGATAAGCCATGTCAACATCGAACTGGAAAAACTTCTAAACCAAGGATAGTTGCAGTTGCTAAAGCAATTTTTACACTCTCAGTTCTGACTGTTGGTGAGTAGGTGTTTGTGTAGTTCTCAGGATAACGTTGAGCGAAACCCTGAGCTACAAGTCTGTCCTTGTACAATGACTCACCATTTGGCTTCTTTTTGATTCTGTAGACCCATCGAGTGCCAATGATTCTTTTGTTTGCTGGAGGTTTTGCAGGAGTAAACACTTTATGTTTCTTTAGACTGTCCATTTCAACCTGCATTGCATCATACCATTTCTCTTGCTCTGAATCAGGAAGATATTTGATTTGTGTGAACGTATCAGGTGGAAGTATAACATTGCAAATCAAAGGCAAGGGTGCTTTTGTCAGTTGCTATGAAAATCGTTGTGGAGGGATTCCTTTTGTGGCCCTCTTGGAACGTCTCGGAACAACAGTCCATTCTTCTTCTGCTTTGTCCTCATCCTCACATTCGTCGCTAGCATCAGCATCCATGGCTTGCAAAGACGGAACATCAGGTTGAGAAGAACTGGTGGATGGAACATTTGCCTGTGAATCTTGGTCATCAGGCTGTGTGGCATCAACAGCATCATCTCTAGGAAAATAAACTCCAGGATCATTGGAATGAATCCTGGACCAGTCAACATCTTCCTCAAAATTAGCAGATTGGGAAATCACAATTACATGTTTAGAGTCAATAAATTTGCTCCATTTTGAGTTATCATCAATACCCATAAATCTCAGTCTCTTTGCTATTGGACCTCCTTTTCTTCTTTGAGCTAAGGGAATGTTCACCATAGTGTATGAACCAAAAATATAGAGGTTTTTGAGATCTGATTTGTAACCATACATCATGAAGAAAGGAGTCTGATTTATTACACTGCTCCAAGTACGGTTGACAATGTAATTTGCATATTTGATAGCTTCACCCCAGTATGGCATACTAAGGTTGGCGTCTTCTAGGAGACAACGCATCATGGTTTGCAGGACCCCTTATTGTCGTTCTATGACCCCGTTATGAGCCGGTGTGTAAGGAGCTGAAGTCTGGTGAATAATTCCATTCTTACGCATCCAATCCTGGAAACGCTGAGACATGAATTCAGCACCACAATCACTCTGGATTCTGGCAATGCGAACTTGGTGTTGGGTAGAAACAAGGGCTGCAAAGTCTTTAAAGATCTGAAAGGTCTCAGATTTTTCTTTCGTAGGATATACATATCCATATCTAGAATAATTATCAACAATTGTTAGAAAATATTTGCTGCCACCAAGTGTTGGTGGAAAAGGACCGACTATGTCAGTGTGTACCAAATAAAAAATGCGTGTTGACAGGCGTGTAGCATGTTTGGGAATGGCTGCTGCTTTGGATTTGGCTCTCTTGCAGACAGCACAATCCAAAAGCACCTTACACCCCTTTAGATCCAAACCTTTTGCGAATTCTGGCATTTTTCTAAGAACACGGAAACTGGCATGCCCCAATCTTCTATGCCACTTGTGGATACCCCTGTAATGCAAAGGTTTACCAGTTAGTGAATTTTTAACATTAACAGTTTTATGAGGAACCTCAGGCTTGTTCTGAGCAAACTGTTTCCTAATTTTCTTTTTGTTGGTTTTAGGAGCCTTTGGAGTAGCAACAGGATCTCTCTCTGGAATATCTCTCTCTGGGCCTGCGCTCTTCTTCTTTGGAGTTTGTATACTTGCCTGTGCTTGCGATTTAGACTTTGGCTTTAAGTAATAAACACCACCAATCAACATGGTTTCAGCAACAATATCTCCATTTTTAACTATGTAACTTGCTTTCTCAAGGTGGTGAACCTGGAACTTTAAAGCTCTAGATAAGTGTTCCTGACTAAGCAAACTGCTATTTGCTGTTGGTATGTAATAAACATCAGGGATGAATGTATTGAGCTCTTCAACATAAACAGTTCCTTTTCCTACGACCTTACAAGGATGATTGGAAAAAGAGTAAAGTTCACGTAGTTCAGGTTCAGGCTCGTGCATCTCTGTGAAAAGTTCCTTTCTGTAGGTAACATGCAATGCTGTACCACTGTCCAAAGTCCACAAAAGCCATCTATCATACTCTGGATGAGGTTGTGGATCGTTGGTTATTGCCAGTGTGGCCAGTGGAGCTTGTGAATCACGCCTTGGACCACGACGACCTTGTCTTCTGCCTCTGTCTCTGCCTCTGGAGTCTGTTCCTCTGGGCTGGTATGAGATGGGAGCTGGAGCTCGTTGGGGACAATCTGGGGTAGCATGTCCCACACGATTGCAGATGTTGCATCTTGGCATCCTTGGAACGTAGGCCCTTCCTCGGAAGGGCCGCCTCGCTGGAGCCCTTGATGCAGGTGGTCCTCTCAAATGTGGTGTGGCTAACATGAATGCTGCTTCTTCAATTAAAAGTCTACATATATTGTCGGTTGTGCATTGAGCAATAGGGACTTGGTTAATTTTTGTAACAGCATCTTTCCAGTCATAGTTCAATGAGTTAATGATAATGCTGATCATTTGAATATCATCAATATTGTGACCTCTTTCTCTCAATTCTGTTCTGATTCCTTTCAGTTTGGTCAAATGTCCTCCAATTTGATCACCAGGTTTCAATCTCGAACTGTGGAGCTCAGACATGAGCAAACATGAAGATTCAATTGAAAAGGGCCTGTAGCAATTTTCCAATTGGGCCCAAATTTGTTGGGCTGTTGCATCAGGAGGAAAAGTGACCTGCAGTTCAGTATCCATGGACATCAATAATGTTGTGTGAGCTCTAATCTCTAAGTCTCTTATTGCAAAAGTCCATGGCTGTGCAGGAGGATTAAAAATCATGCAGTGAGTGCCTTCTCTGAGAAGCAATAGTGTAATCTCACTGACCCAGGCTTTATAATTATGTCCTGACATTTTTAGTTTGGACTCACCAGTTAGTGGGGCAACAGAAAATGCCTGGTGAGGAACATGCATTTGGTATGCTGGCTGTGCCATTGGAGGTGGACCAGGAGCTGGTCTTGGTTGTGCCATTGAAGGCACATATGCAGGCATTTGTGGCTGTTGCATTGGAATCTGCTGTATTCCAGCTGCCATTTGTGCTTGAGCTTGCCTTTGCCGCATTAAGCGTTCTTGTGTTCCATCTAAAGAGACACCAACACCACCAGGGGATGTAGAAGATCGGGTCTGTGGAAACACTTGTGGCATTTCAGCTTGAATATTTGAACAAGCCAAGGACACGTTTGCTAACATCTGCTGCAACAATTCAAAATGTTCATGTAAACTGTGTTGCCTTTCAGCTTCCTCTAGTAAATTACTTTTGCCAGCAGATGGCGCTGCACCTATAGTTTCGGGCAGCTCTGCCTGTGTGGCACTTGTAATTTGATCAAGGAGGATTTCATGTGACGTGTGCATTGCTCTGTTTTAATTAGCCTGACACAGAATCCACCAGGGGGTGTGTCTTTGGCTCTGAAGAAGAAGCCAAAATGGCGCTTTTAGAGATTTTTAAGTCACGAGGCTCTCTCTTATCTTGCTCAAGCATAAGAAAATCCATCTTAGCCCAGGATAGCTCATTTTCATAATATTTGATATGCTTCCAATAGAACTTGATATCTTTCTCACGCTGAGTAAGTTCGGGGCTTTGAGGAGAATAACAAATCTTTTCTCTCTCTGTGTGGGAGGAAAAATGCTCCGCGGTTTGTGAAAACTTTGGCCTTGCAGCAAGCATTTCAACTCTTTGGGCTTCTGGAGGAATTGCTTGTGAAAATGCATAATTAGAAAGAGATATCACTGACCTCAGTCGTTCATCGCCTTTAAAAGCAGCATTTCTGTTATCACTTACGGCTGTTTCTCCTAATCGGGTTGCTGAGGCAAGCAGACAAAAACTTGAAAACCTTTTTTCTGCCTCTTCTTCTTTGGAAAGATCAATCACATCACTTATGAGGAATGATCTTTGTTTCTTTTTCTTCTTCGGCATGTTAGTAGGTAACTTATTAGCATTCTGCAGTCACAAAATTAATCATTCTAACTAACTAGCCTAGAGGTCTTATCAGAAGTAACAAAACAAGGAAAAAAAGCCATAACTTTGAACCGTCCTACTGCTACCAGGTGTCAGGGAGTTGATTGATCGTATCCTGGCTCTGGGATAATCCCAGCCTGGTCTAGAGGTTTGGACCGAGGCTTCTCCTCGAAAGTATACATTAAGAAAATAAAACTCAAAGAAGTATTTCTAAGAAAACTCATTTTATTGTAAAAGTAAAAATAAAGATAACTCTTATTAGCTAATTGGCTACATCTTTGGCAGCGTTCCTGCCGGACCTCTTGGCAGAGAGAACAAAGGAGTAAGAAGGCTAGAAAAGGAATCTGAGAAAATGTGTAGGCATGCGCACTTAATACTGATAACAAAACTTGGCAAAACTACAGTAAGTCTATTAGTCCAAAAATGAGAGCTCAGCTGAGAAATACAAGAACGCAGTTACAGAGACGTTTTATTTTCTTTACAATAAATATGAGTTTAATTAAAAATGCATCTACAGGTTTATTTTTCAAAACTATACACAAGAAGAATGCCAGGATCCAACGTTAAATGAGGGCAATTACCCCAAGCAAGGTAGCGGGGCTGATTACCGCTCTGACATGTTCATTTCCTATAATTATTCAGCTTGCTAGTTCTGTGTTGTCTCCTTCTTTTCTCATGTGTTAAAAATTCTAATTACTTTAGTTTGATTTCTTTCCTGTGTCCCATATCTGTTTGGATGTTGTAGAACCCTGTAATTTTGTCCTTCCTTTGTTGTGGAAAATAAGGTGGTTACAGCTTCCTAATGGCCCATCGATAAACGTGGGGGCTGAAACTCTGCTTGGGTTTTGGCTTATTTCTTTTAGGGAATTTAATTTCCCTGCTCTGTTAATATAAAGTTTCTCCTATCTTCCAACACTACATATTGTAATTTCTAACTCATCTCTGTAACAATTCCTAAAAGAGCAGCAACTTGTGCTGCTGACAAACAAACAAGCAAACAAACAAACAAATAAAGAAACAAACAAATGTGCCATAGGATAGAGCACCTTGTCTGCTAAGTATGTAAACTGCAGGCAGACATAAAGACAGAAAAGAATATGAAAAACAGCTTCAAAAATAGAACTAACAATCTAAATGAAGTATTTTGGATCGATGCTCTGAAATATCTTTGGATCAAACTTTAGTGTCAATTCTCTGCCTTTAGTAAAATGTAAGCCAGATTCAGAAAATCTTTCAAAATCATTTCTTTTATATAGGTTTAATTAAATATTTTAAACCTCAAAAATTTCCAGAAAAAATAAAATAAAATCAAAATTGTATTCAGAGCAGAAAAGAAAATATATCTGCATAGCTTTTATATGCAGATGAAAGAGACCAACATAGTGAGAGGAAAAGCTGCATTTGCAGATCACCCATTTCCCCCTCCTTTCTCAGGCTAGTTCAGCAGAGAGAAAAAACCCAAGCCGCGGCCTCTTTCTCCCCCTCTTCTCTCCTCCAAGGGAAGGGGGGTTTCCTTGTGTAAAAGAATGATGGGGGGAAGGGGAAATACAGGAAAAAAATGTTTAAACTACACAGAATTCTCACCTCCTTCACCTTTCAGCATCCTTTCAACAAAACAACCATCTGCATTTCTCTCTCTAGCCTCCTTCCACATCCTCAACACACAGGCATTCACAGATCTCAGTCCGGACATCCCACAGACGCACATTCACATTTTTACTGCAATCAGACTTTTTCTAAAAACCAATTTAACATACAAAAATTTCATTCACTGCTTCCTTCATGCAAACCAATCATAATTATTTCAGAGAGCTCTTTTCACAAGCCAATGCACCCCATTTTCTAAATAACTTTTTATGTACTGTTATTAGAAGATTTCTTTCTTCCTGCAGGTTTGGAAATGATTACATACATACACACATACCATCAAACATTTCCAGACCTGTGCAGGTTGTTTTTTTTTTTAAATTTTATTTCCTTGGGCAACCTATAGCTTATTCTTAAAGCAGTGGGAAAACTCAGAGAGCAGTTTAAATCATAAATATGATTGTGGGCTCTAACTACTTTCGTTTCTCCCAGCTTCAAGCTAAGATGTTCACTTAATTTGCAGGCTGACCAGACATACCACAATCAATTCTACATGCTATTATTGCAAATGCACATCCAGGAATTTCATAACAAATCACACCAAATTGATCAAGTCAAATTATATAAGTCTTCCCATTTAGACAGGTTTTACATTTTTTTTCTTTTTAAATTACCTGCTAAAGCCCAGGTGGGAAGAACAATAAACAATTTCTTCTTTCTTCTTAGTTCTTTCAGAGTTCTCTGGTTTCTGCAATTTTCTTCTGATATCCAGGCACTTTGAGTGATAAACCGTTCATTTAACAGGGATCTATTGCTGGATCTTCTATGTTTTATCCCACTATGAACTTTGTAGGATTCTACTACTCTGGCCAAAAAAAGTCTCTGGGCTCTCATCTTTTTCTTGGAATATAGTGGTGGCTTTGGCATAATTAACAGGACCTTTTGCTGCCTCTCGTAAAACGTTTATCCATAAGAGGCGGTAGGCATCTAATAGAGTCTTGTGTTTGTCATCATTAGGATTCCAATTTGGATCTACTTCTGCAGCTGCTGTGACCTTTGTTGCACTGAATTTCCATTACCTGGATACATCCGGGTTAAGACCTTTTCCTTAGCTATTTTGAATTTTTTTCAGTCCTCGAGGGAGAGTAAGGTGTTTAATAATTGCTGGATGTCTCCCTATGTGGGTCTATGAGTTTGCATTATTGTACTGAATAGATCCACTATTTCATTGGGCTTCTTGCTAACTGGGCCATAATGTTGTTTCCAATTAAGTAGATCTGTAGTTGTGAAAGGCTGATATTGGAACAAGGGACGAATGATGGACTGTCCCTGGGCATCAGTTTCATGACTCAAAAGTTCCCTTAAGGGAGGCAGAGGTTCTTCCTTCTTCAAACTTGTCTGGCTTCGAGTTCAAGAACTAATGGGTTTAGATTCTTCTTCTGTTTTTTCTTCCCCCTCACTCTTAACTTCCCATTTGACTTGCAGTTGGCGTCTTATAGATTGGATGGTTCTCGGCACCATACCCACTGGCAAGGGTGGATAGGGGTTTCGTCTTGGTAGTACGGGATATGGTGCAGATGGGGGAGGGCTACTAACTTCTTCCTCATCCTCCTGACTAAAAACTTTGTTTCTAACTATCTTTCTGTTGGGTCTTATTTTTCTCTTTCATCAAACACACTTTCACACATTCCATCTGACATTTCTTAAGCCAAAGGGAAACTGCCTTCTGATTGATCTGTCACTGATCTCACTAAAGGCACTCTTCTAACCTGAATTGTAACAGTGTCCTGGGGACACGATTAACCCCCCCCCCATCCTAACAACACTACCGCTGACTCAATGTGCCAGAAAGTTCCGACAGTCACAATGCGGGAACTGTAATGGTTTAACCACCCACACAATCCTAACAGGAATTTTTTTAAAAAACTCCTCTCTGGAGACTTTAGGACGATGCCTTGTATCCTAGGAGGGTGATCAGGCCCCCTCTTCACCACAAAGTCAGTGGCTATCCCTCTTACATATACTCACCCTGCTGGCTTTCTTCCTTCTTGGCTCCCCGTGGAAATTTCTGGGTCTGGCTGATCTTTTTGGATCCTTGACTAGTCTGCTCCTGGCAGTGGTTTTACTGCAGCTCCTCACTGAAAGGTTCTTGTAGACTTCAATGGAGTCCTAATGGCCAGCCAGTGAACTTTCCTTGGGAAGGCATCGGTCCCTGCTGGGGCAGCTGTCAGGCAGAACAATGGTCTTTTGTTCCTTAATCCCTTTGTGCAAGTCACCAGAAAATGTTATGGAATGATGGGACCAAACAACATTACGGGTCAGCCAGAGACAGATTTATTGTGCAATGGTTCAGTCAGATTTGTACCTGGAAGTCTGAACCATCAAGAGCTTTGACACAACTGTTTATATATGTTTTCAAGACAAAGGATTTGGTGATCTCATACATTTTCCATATATGGTAAAATTACATTTGATACAAAATAAATGACCTCATACATTTATTCCATACATTTGTTATAAAATAATGGACACTTCTTCATTACTAAACCATTAGCTTCTAGTTTATAAGATTATCTTCAGCTAGACCACTTTCCTAAATTCTGTAAGTACTAATGGAGTTTTTACTGCTGTCCTTAGGTAATAATTAACTCTTTGCCCCATACATTTCTTTGTGTGGTTGACAGTGAGGCTTTTCAGACATTCTCTATATGGCTGTCCTTCCGTGACAGCTAGGCCTCATCAGAAGATATATTACCAATAATGGAGTTTAGCTGACTTTAATATAATCTCCAACAAGCACGTTTCTCTCAAACAAGCACATTTTCTTTCTTACAATAATGTGAATAAAGAGGGCCCTTCAGTGTTCATGTAGCTGACCCTGCATCATCTACATTATGATAACAAACTTTCCAAATAAGTACTTTGCTCAACTTGATTCAGTCCAAATATATTGATATTACAATTCATAGAAATCCCAACCGGTTGTACCAATTAGCATCCTTGAGGGGAAATTCTGGGAGTTAGAGCCTCAACATGTTTAGATAGCACTATATTGGACATTCTTAAAGCATATACTTCCCTAAGAGAAAGATCTATTGAGCATAATGGTTCTGATGTCTAAATAGAGATGCATAAATTGCTCTGTGTGTTATGAAAGCATAAAGTATATTGAATTCAGTTGGCTACTCCCAACAAAAGAAAGTATAATTATTCCCTTGGTTTATGCATAAAAGAACTTCCAGACATTTCTGTAACCAATGATTATTTTTTCTTTCTTTCTGCTTTAGGTTGTACTATTGTGTGCCTCAACATATATTTTAGTATCACTAAGCATAGACAGATATCATGCCATTATGTATCCAATGAATTTTTTTCAAGGAGGTAAGAGATTTTTGCTGTAATTCCCATTGTTCTCCCCTCTCCTTTAAGAAGCTTTGGTGTGCTTAAAGACCTAGTTATTGCATTGGGATTCAATCCTCCCTTTTCTTGGTTTCTATGATCTCTTCTTTTTCTCCCAAGCTATAACCATTTTTTAAAAAAGCAAAGAAAACCCACAAGTATCCCCCCAAAAAACAAAACAAAACAAAACAAACAAACAAACAAATCCTGAACCTGCTCAGTTTGAATCATCACCCAGTCTTCTGTGGTTTCTGGGTGATCAAAATCCCTCAGCATCAAAAGCTTGCCCACTTTAATAGATAATTTGATACTGGAGCAAATAATATTTTTACTACAAAAATATATTAGTTTATTATTTCCCATTCTTAGATGCAGTGCCCAATCCCTTATTATTTTTCAGATGGCAAGGGTGTCACACTTTTGTTTTTATTACCATTATTACAGTAATGTTGTATAATATGTTACTTTAAATGAATGTTGAAGATCTTTCCTTTTACAATCATGGGGGGTGGGGGGGTGGGAAACCACTTCCGAAGTTATAAAATTATAAAAACCTAAACATGGACATTCTACATCAGGAACAAATTCAAAGATTTACTCAGAATGAGACCTTGACATACACATCTTATTACTTTGGATGCAGCAGGGTTTCCATTCACATTGAAGGAACATCCTGCGACAATATCTTTAACACCAACAAATACCAACATCTCTCTATCCTAGGTCCTTGGAAAGGATTTGATAGGTGGATAAAAATGCCAAATCTAGTCTGAACTTGACAGTGTGATGAAATATAATAAAATGCTAATCTCTTAATATCCTTGCTTCTCTTAGCTTTTCTAGATCCCAAAAGCAGCAGAAAAATATTTCCCTATTGGATTAAAACCTATCTGGGGAGAAGCTCCTTTAGATATCAATAAACTTTTTGTCCATTGGATGATAATGACCCTTCTCCTTCTATCTTTAAGTGTCCAAAAACCTCATTGTCTTGTACACAACTGAATATAATCTTTCATAATGCATCTTGATGAGCATATGAGAGGACTGCCAAGATTTATTGTAAACTGTCACTTTTCCTGTCTGTTTTTTATTTATTTTTTTTTTATTTTAATTTGATTTATATGCCGCCCTTCTCCGGAGACTCAGGGCGGCTTACAATGCGCTAAGCAATAGCCTTCATACTTTTGTATATTTATACAAAGTCAGCTTATTGCCCCCACAAACTGGGTCCTCAATTTACCTACCTTAGAAAGGATGGAAGGCTGAGTCAACCTTGAGCCTTGGTGAGATTCGAACCTGCAATAATTGCAGGCAGCTGATGTTAATAACAGGGCTTTAGACCACTGTACTATCCAAGGCTCTTGAATGGTGAAAACATTTACTCAGAAGATTATGGGTAGAAATGCAAGTACATTTATTCATACGAGTCCAACATTTATACTTGAATGTGAGAATGTGGTTGAATAATGGTATATAAAATATTCATTTAATTGTTGCAATGAAGGGTAAAATACCTAGGGACAGCTAAAATTACACTCTGACCTCATGTCCAAATAATTTACCAATATTCATCAATAAATGCATAGATGAATATTTTGGCACTAGAAAAGGCAAATCTCTAAAGCATCTTTTTTCCATCTTGGCAAGAAAAATAAATATGAACAATTACATAATTAATCATTTGCTTCTATTGCCATGAGAAATCAATCAATCAACATAAAATAGCTATCCTAATTTGCCAAGACTAGGGTTGAATTTAATTTTTAATCCTGGATGAGGATAAATATTCATTCTCTCAGCATCTGACCTGATAATCAGCAAAATCATGCTTTGGTCTTTTTTTGTCATGAATAGTTGCTTTAAACTAAAGAATAGCTCATGAATCATTTACCATGTTTTTGGTACATTTTTCATTTGATTTATTTTTAAAAGCTGCTTTTTCTAAGAGTGAAAACTATATTAGAACAATGTTGTTCAGAATCTTCCTCCACTTGTCTGAACACATACAACAAACAGTGTTCAGAAATTAATCAAAAAACAACATTGGCTTTCAAGGAAAAGTGACCCAATCCTTATTTCTTCATGATTGTACTTTCACCTTAGAGTTTTTAAGAGCTCAGTCATGTTTAATGTCATAGAACAAAGTGATCAGTTATCTTAATCTATGAATAAATAATTGGAGGTAAAATTAACCCTGTATTAAAATTGCATGTTTAGAGATTATTTAAATTGGCCCAGTTGTGGAAATGTTTGCTTGAAACTACCTCATCTTCTACTCAAGATATTTCCATTTGCAACCATTTTTGTCGTTGCAAAAACAACAACAATGAAATATAGTGCAATATAGAAGAAACACCAACCACTCTCTGAAACAGTTTTGCCTTTTTGTCTCTTTACTATAATTAAGGAGTTGAATGAAGACAGCAATCCAGCAGTGTTCCATGGCTTCCATGACGGCTATGGACCTGACTCAGTTAGTTCATGGCTCTACTCACATGGGGGAAAACACTCTGGACTTGATTTTTGTCCCTGGTCAGTGGCTGAGTGATCCTGAGATAGGGGATATAGTGATTGAGCCCTTGGCATGGTTGGATCATTCTCTCCTTCGCTTTGACCTTCGAACCGTTACACCCTGCCGCAAGGAGGCGGAACCGATGAGGTGGTTCCGCCTCAGGTGCCTGATGGATCCAGATAGGTTCCAGATGGAGCTTGGGCCATTCCCTGAGGCTCTGGCTCACGACTCGACTGAAGACCTAGTGGCTGCCTGGGATAGGGCAGCCACTGGAGCTTTGGACTGGGTCGTGCCTTTGTGGCCTCTGACTTGGCACTGATCTCACTTGGCTCTTGATTCACCAAGGAGCTGAGGGAGATGAAGCACCGGAAAAGACGCCTGGAGAGTGGTTGGAGGGCCAGCCTTTCTGAATCTGACTGAACACTGGTAAGGTCTCATATTAAGACCTACCCAGTGGTGATAAAAGCGGCAAAATGTAATTATTTTTCCACTCTTTTTGCATCATCAGATAACCACCCGGCCATCCTGTTTAGGGTGACCCACTCCCTGCTCCATCTGGGAGCGCGGGAGGACCCCTTGGAGGGTAAGGCCGAGGACTTTGTGCAGATTCGCTCAGATTTGGGAAGACTTGGACTCTGACTGGTAGATTCAGGGGGTGTGATGGAGGCAGGTCTTGAGAATGTTATCTGGGAAGAGTTTGATCCTGTGACTCCCGAAGACGTGGACAGGATTCTGGGTAGACTTAGCGCGGCCACATGTTTATTGGACCCGTGTCCCTCCTGGTTGGTGCTGGCTTCTCAGGAGGTTACATGAGGCTGGCTCCTGGGGATTATTAATACTTCATTGAGTGAGGGTGACTTTCCCGCCACATTGAAAGAGGTGGTGGTGAGGCCTCTCCTCAAGAAGCCTTCCCTGGACTCGGCAGTGTTAGCAAATTATCGTCCAGTCTCCAACCTTCGCTTTGTGGTGAAGGTTGTTGAGAGTGTGGTGGCGCAACAGCTTCCCCAGTAGCTGGATGAAACGGTTTATCTAGATCCGTTCCAGTCGGGCTTCAGGCCTGGGTACAGCATGGAAACGGCATTGGTCGCGTTGGTTGATGATCTCTCCTGGTCCTATTAGACCTCTCAGTGGCTTTTGATACCATCGATCATGGTATCATGCTACACCGGTTGGAAGAGTTAGGGGTGGGGGGCACCATGTTGCAGTGGTTCTCCTCCTTTCTCTCTGACCGGACACAGTCTGTGTTGTCAGGGGGGCAGAGGTCAACCCTGAGGCACCTTGTATGTGGGGTGCCACAAGGGTTGGTCCTCTTGCCCTTTCTGTTCAACATTTATGTGAAGCCACTGGATGAGATCATCCGTCGTTTTGGGGTGAAGTACCACCAGTACGCTGATGACACTCAGCTGTTCATCTCCACCCCAGGCCACCGCATTGATGCCCTTGAAGTGATGTCCCAGTGCCTAGAGACCATGCGGATCTGGATGGGGAGAAACAGATTCAGGCTCAACCCGTCCAAGACCGAGTGGCTGTGGTTTCCAGCATCCCGATATATCAGTTGGTGCCATCACTGACTATTGGGGGCGAGTCGTTGGCCCCCACGGAGAGGGCTCACAATTTGGATGTCCTCCTGAATACACGGCTGTCTTTAGAAGAGCATTTGACAGCTGTGACTGGGAGGACTTTCTATCAGGTTTGCCTGATTCGCCAGTTGTGTCCTTTTCTGGATTGGGACTCCTTATGCACAGCCACTCATGCCATCGTCACTTCCCGCCTGGACTACTGTAATGCTCTCTACATGGGGCTCCCCTTGAGGAGCACCCGGAGGCTCCAACTGGTCCAGAATGTGGCCGCGCGGGCAGTTATGGGAGCGACATGGCGTTCCCATGTAACATCTCTCCTGCGCAAGCTGCGCTGGCTCCTGGTGGTCTTCCGGGTGCGCTTCAAGGTTTTGGTTACCACCTTTAATGGTACCATGGCTTAAGACCTGGGTACCTATGAGACCGCCTTCTGCCACCGGAGCCTCTCACCGGCCAGTACGCTCCCACAGAGAGGGGCTCCTCAGGGTGCCATTGGTCAAACAGTGTCGACTGGCGGCCCCCAGGGGGAGACCCTTCTCTGTGGGGGCACCTGCCCTTTAAAGCGAGCTCCCCCCAGAGATACGGAGGTTCCCGGATTTACGCACTTTCCGCCATGCCCTCAAGGCCTTTTTATTCCAACAGGCTGGGCTAACCGAACCTCCTTTTAATTGTTTAATTTTAATTTGTTTGTAAAAAACAGGGGTGTTTTAATCAGTATAGACCAAATTTATTTAATGTGTTTTAAATTGTTTTTCTTAATTTTATACTATATGTGTTTTATCTTTGGCTGTTCACCACCCTGAGTCCTTCGGGGATAGGGTGGTATATAAATCCAAAATAAACTAAAAAACTAAACAGTGTGGTGACCTAGTGGTGAAGGTGCTTGCCTCCCACTTTGAAGTTTTAGAGTCCAATCTGAGGTAGCAGCAGAAATTTCTCTCTTAGGGCAAAGAAAAAAATACTTGCTGCAAATGCTACATAGGCATCAGGAAGGGCCTCCAGCCAGTAAACATTCAGCTCCATCCAGACTTTTCCCTGAATTAAGGGTAATTAATTGTAAAAAGAAAAAGGAGGATAGTAATCCTAAAGTCCAAGAAAATATATTAGAGTTAGAATACCAAATTATGTTAGATGAATGTCGTTTTAGGATAAAGCAAGGTTCATGTCAGATCCCTATCATGATACTCTTTGTTTCAATTGTTTTACTTCTGTAGTTAGAGGGCTTTGTTCTTTCTGAGGCAGAGGAATGGTTTCTAAATGAAAACAATTGTATATCTCTGTTGGATTCCTCTACTACCAACTCTCCCTGGTTTGCCTCTACATTCTGAATTAGTTCTAGCAAGGCTTTAATTTCTTTGCCTTGGGCAAAAACATCAGAATACGGCTACCGCATTGAAGCTTGTTCAAAGAATCAGCTAGCACAAGTGTTAAAAAATGTAAATACTGCAATATCAAGTACAAGAACCAACTCACTGCACAAAACAAACCAACAAATGTACAGCACAGCTGCAGTTATAACTGAGTACCTGGGATGCAAAATCAACAGGAAAAAAAACCAAATTAAACTGTGCGCCACAAAAATGGAAGATTGGATTGGAAAATAAGATTAGCAAGTTGAGATCAGATGCAAGCAGGCTAGAACAGATAAAAGAAAAGAAGCTGAAAACAAGAAGACCAAAGAATACCTAATCAAGAAATATCACTTAGAAACAAGGAAGATCAAGGAAGCACCAGAAAATGTAAAGCAGCAAATAACAGCAATAGCCAAGAAGATTAGCAGATATGAAGCTTGAATTGCAAATTATAGGCAGAACTTCCAATTTCAATCCAATCAGAAATATTTCTATCAATCCATCAATGGAGAAACTGCAGTGAATCAGTCAGTACCTAACAAGTAAGAAACAGTGCAGTTCTGGGCACAGATATGGGATAACCCAAAGAAATACAACAAGAGATCTTCCAGTTGATGTCGCAGCGAGATCAAACATGGAAAGCAGGTCTCTGTGCCTCATGCCGAGTTATCCCCATTGGTAGGCTCTGAAAGGAGCCAAAGCTGTCGTGGAGGGGCGGTGAAGCAAAGAGGAATGCCCTGCAAGGTCTTGGAGAGTCACACCTCCCCTGCCTGACCTGGGGCTTACTTTCCCTCTTAGCCATGACAAGAAGAGACAGCCTAAGATGGCTGCCATGAAGCTGGGACAGCCAATGACCATCTAAGCTTTGAACTGGAGCGGATTTTGGTTAACAGTGTGGAACTGGGTGAGAGGATTTTTTTTTTTTACCTGAAAGTTAGCCCCAAAAGAGAAATGTAAGATTTACTCAGAACTATCTCTTAAAGTGGCGATCAAACACTTTGAGAAAACTACCAGACTGGAAGGAAAGGATTAAAGAGAGAGAGAAAAATCTTCAAAAATGTAGAAAATTGGACTCTTAAGTTGGGAAGACGTGACATTGGGAAGGCAATTTAAAATGCTGGAATTAAAAAATTAACACTGCTTCTATAATTGAATTACAATTTAAAATAATTAAAACCAGATTTTTAGAAATAAAATTGAAAATTAACCTAAGAGTGCCACCTGCTGGTGAAAAGAAAATATGCAAGCATGGGAATACCCATTTAAAGAACTGTGAAAATATTTACTGGACTATAAACATCTACCCTATGACCACTGGAGATTTAAATGTGAGAACAAGGAAGACACTTAATTAAAGTGA
>WNWU01013115.1:16034-35988 GCA_012654045.1 Ptyas mucosa
TTATTATTATTATTATTATTATTATTATTATTATTATTATTATATTTCTATACTGCCCTTCTCCTGAAGGACTCAGGGCAGTGTACAGTCTATTAAAAGCACAAGACAAACATCAATTAAAATAATTTAAAATTATTAAATAATTTTGGCTCAGTTTAAAACCCCCCAAAAATTTAAAACACCCAATTTAAAATTATTACATTGATAATGTAACTGACTGATTACTTATGGAACATAAAGAACTGTGATTAGTGTATACTTTGAAGAGCAACCTTAGGTTTGAACAAATGGTTCTTGGGCTATTGGCCAAAAGTGGAATTTATTAAAACAAGATAACATGCAACATAAGGAGGTAATGAGTGGAACTTTAAACAAGATGGACTGGGTGTTTCAAAGCATAAATGATATGCTATAGAAAGAATTAATGAAGAAAGAAAGAAAGGCAATTATGGAATTAATGGATGGCATAGATGAAAAATTGGAAAATATTATACAAAGGACAAAAAGCAATGACTAAGATGCCCAGGAAGGAGCTACCAGAAGGAATAGAGGAAAAAACAGAATTGAGGAATCAATGAAAAGAAGATAACGAGGAGTCATCAATAAAATTAATGTTTGATGAATCAAACCAGGAGGAAAACATTTTAAGAGATCTGAAAAGAGAATGGGAGGAGCAGGAAGATACTTGGGGAAGGGAGATAGGGGTCAGGGCTGATAATTTCAAAGCTAGACAATGGAAGAGGGTAGGGATGAGAGAAACACTTAGATTGACTAGGCAGGATGTAGACACAGATACAGACAGAGATAAAGATTTAAGAGAAAAATATGAGAGGCAAGTTAAAAAAAAGAATTAAAGTATTGATGTGAACAAGAGCTGATGGATAGAAGGTGGATTTTTTTTAATAATGGCGGCAGGAGGAGAAATTAGAAAGAGATAGAGCCTGTAGTACAGTGGTTTAAAGCACCCTGTTATTAACATCTATTAACATCTGCTGCTTGCAATTACTGCAAGTTCGAATCCCACCAGGCTCAAGGTTGACTCAGCCTTCCATCCTTTCTAAGGTGGGTAAAATGAGGACCCAGATTGTGGGGGCAATAAGCTGACTTTGTATAAATATACAAAAGTATGAAGGCTATTGCTTAACGCACTGTAAGCCGCCCTGCGTCTCCGGAGAAGGGCGGCATATAAATCAATTAAAAAAAAAAAAAGATAGGAATATGTTCAATAAGAGATTGAGGGGTTACTTGTATTTACATGATGTATTTACCTTTACATGATGAAACAAAAGTAATAATAAAATGGGGAAATTACAGATTGAATGATGGTATTACTAAGTAAGCTTAAATGTGATTGGTAAACACTGAGCAATTAAATAACAAAAAGAACATATTTTAATATGTTTGTATTAATACTAGAATTATATAGATTGGAAAAAAGCAAAGAATATGAATAGAGTTATTTTGTATGTTTAAATAATATGATTGCATTAGAATAGTATATTGAAACATTGAATAATGAAACAATGAAGGATAATATTTTAATATAAATAGATTCAAAGAGTGAAATATGGAAAATATGAATTAGAACTAAGTATTAAAAATGGGAAAATTAGAGATTGAATAATGGTATTATTGAGTTTGTTTAAATAGTATTATTATTTGCAATGGAATAATAAAGTGAAGTGATGAGTAATAAAATGATGAAAGAACATATTTTAATACAAACATTGTATTAATAGTGGAATCATATAGATTGGAAGAATGTAAAGAATATGAATAGAATTAATTTGAATGTTTAAATAATATTGTGATTGGTATTTGAATTGTATATTTAAATATTGAACAATGAAATAATGAAGGGTAGTATTGTAATACAAAGGGAACGTCTTTTAATATAATGGTGACATGAATAAAAGTTAGAATAAAGACAGAAATAAGAGAAAGGGGGAATATTAGTATACACATTTTTATAAAATAAGATAAGTGCAATGATAAGAAGTACGTTTAGAAACTGAACAGCGGTAGTATTATGTATGTTTAAACAATATGAAATAATGAAAGATTATAATTTGATATAAATGTGTATTACTACTAGAAATATATAAACTGGATGAATGTGAAAACTATGATCAATAATATTATTTTATCTGTACTGAAATGTATGGCACCCAGGTGTCACACACATTGATACGTATATGTAATATAAAATAAAAAACTTGATTAAAAAAAGAAATACAACAAGGATGCAGCTTGGTTAAAAGGAGTGGATAAGAATAAGAAAGAAATTGAAATGAAAGAACTAGTAATAACAGAAGAAATGGTAGAGAAAAGAGCAAGGAAGATCAAGGAGACTTTTTTATTTTGGTTCCACATCAACTGGAGTTTTGGCTGCCTAGAAGTGCTAGGGAGCCTTTTGAAGATTTTTAAAGCAAGGATTACAATTAACAAGTAGCATCGTTGAAACTGCATATCTGACTTTGTGGATTAAAGGTATTTAGGAAATTTGGTGGGCAAATTTGGAATACTAAAAAGAAAAATTGAATAAGATTTAAAATTTGGAAAAATCAGAGGGTACAAATTGAATAATTTTAAGGACTATAAATTTAGGGCAGCTTGAGGAACACTTCCAGGACCATGTAAATTTTCTGGACAATTGGGATATTGAATTTTTGGTGGAATATTGAGCAATGATTAGTGTAGCATATCAGCACAAAATGTCTCAGCGGGAGAAAACAAATGTAGTCTATAAAGAAATAATGTTGATGTTTCAATGAATTAAGGAAGATATAACAAGGAATCATAAGGAGATAATGGAACTGATGCATGATACAGTGAGATTAGAAAAACCTCAACAAAGGACAATAAAAAATGAACAAAAAATTAAGAAAACAGAGGAGAAAACAGAAAGTGATGAGGAAAAAATTAGAGGAGATAATTCCAAAAATGATACAAGTAGACAAAAAGATAGAAGAGATAGCAATAATTTCAAACATAGAACAAATAGAATATTTTTTAAGAATTCAAAATAGAAAAGAGATTAACAAGAAAGATTCTTTAAAAATGATGGGGAAACTGAGGATGGGTACTCTAGAGATCCAGCAGCAAGAGATGGATGCTGTGGCAGCGGAAATATTTAGATTAAATAAAAATGACAAAAGGAGCTACAAGATACCAGAGGAGAAGCAGGACAGATTCACCAAAAAGCTAATAAGAGCTGAAATTTTAAAAAGGGCAGGAAATGATGGGTAGGAATAGAATACTTTTTAACATGGTGGTTATTCTAATAAGTGTTAGAAAAAAATAGAAATTAGGAAAATAATATTATGTATACTGAAATGTAATAGAACATATTATAATTATTATGTATACACAAATGGTAGAAGTTGAAAAAATACGATTATGTATATTTAAATGGTAATATCACTACCAGAATTGAATGTAAAATATATTGACCTAGATAATATACAGTCTACTAAACATTTATGGATGTTAAAGAAATTTTTTTAAATAAAATTATTTTAAAAAAAAGAATGGTCAACATCAGGTGAAGATGACCTGCATGATTTTTAATTAAAACATTTAACTGGTTGATACCCACTCATTGCCAAGCCGATTAACAGCATACTACAAAAAGGTGAAATTGAAGAGTGGCTAATATCTAGCAAAACCTACCTGATAATGAAAGATCCAGCAAAAGGGGCAGCACCAGACAATTACAAGCCAATTACCTGCTACCAACAACTTTCAAATTGTTAACTGGTGTGGAAGCTGATGTAGTCCAACAGTATCTATGTTGGATATAAATGCCTGACCCTGCATCAAGCACTGTAAGGGTTAACTACTCAGGGACCCCTTTACCCACTGACCCCTCCTTACCTTTGCTCCACCCCTTGGGTACTTAAGGGTCATCCATGCAGTCCAGATTCCATTCCAGCTGCATACTTGAAAAGATAAGATACAATGTAAATAAATACTTGTTAAATGTACACGTGCTTGTGTATTGAAAATTATTGGGCTCGATCCTAGAATAATCCTAACAAATGGTAGCAGGGGATGGTTGGATAGCCCAAAGCAACCCGAAGAATGCCAGGAAATCCCAAACAAACTGAAGAAACAGAAAGGGTAAACACCAGGGCATTCAAAAAGAAGATGGAAGAACAACTGGCATCAACTGAAACCGCACAGAGTTGCCGGAAGCGAACAACCAATTTTCTAGCCCAGGCACACCGACCAGATCAGAAGAAGATCTAACTGAAAAAGAAAATGATCCAGAGATCAACCCATGTGAAGAAAATGACCTAAAGAAAAGATTACTGACCCTGATCGACTCAGCCAAGATCAACTCAAGCCTCGTCGTGGAACTCCGAAGCCTAATCAAAGATTGCGGAGTAGCAACAGGAGAGGACGAGGACAAGATGAATCATGATCTCGAAAACATGGTAAGAGACACGCTCCCTTACCATTTGCCCACCGAAAAAGCCGAAACCGAATTCGCGCCCTTTTCAAGATGGCCATCTTGGATGATGTTGTCACCAAAGATGTCCGACCAACAGCCAATGGGATCCCGGGATTCAAAAACCATGGCGGGAACTGAGGCCTACCCAAGAACGGACACCAAAAACCACTACAGGGCCAGAGGCAACCCTAACAAAAAGTCAGTGAGCTCGCCTACCGAACTTGAGATAGACATGGCCATCCAAACACTAACTGCGGCGCTTGGGGCTAAAGCAAAAATACTAGGTTCCAATTCCGCCATTCTGGAAGAGCCTGAAGTGACATCCTACTCATGAAGGGCAAACTACGAGGACCAGCTATGGAGGGCCAGTACCAGGGCATGGATGCATCGACAAATGCACCATGCCGAGAACCTCCCCATGCCCCCACCGAGACACACAGCAAAGCCAGAAGAACAAACCAACTACTCACCACTCCATCGAATCCATCCGAGGCACCCAGGGCTATCAGCAGGCATGGACTTCAGCCTGGACTCAGCCTTCGACCACCAAGCTGGACCAGGCCTCCCGGATCTTCACCCAACCATTGCGGGCCTTCCGATTCTTCCAGGTGACACAGCAGGGTTCCCGATGCTCCAGGCGACGACCCGGACAACCTTCAACCACCCAAGGCCTAAAGTTGAGCCAAGTGCTCATTCCGGCAAGTGGGGCCTTCAGTCAGGAGCCACAGAAGCAAGCTCCTTCCCCGGCGAATGCTGGAACAGAATGACCCAGGAGCATGCACAGAATCCACCTACAAAGAGAAAAGAAAAGACCATAGAAGCAAGTCAATACAGACTGACACCATGCATTCCCCTGCCTTATTGTGAGTTCCCTTTTGCTCAAAACCATGGACAGCAACTGCCTGTAAGTAACAACACACACAACTGACTTTCCTAAGCTAAAGTTAGATGGATCCAATTTCTTGGAGTGGAATCAGCAGCTCCAAGTTATCCTCTTAAAGGAACATTTACTATTTCTGATCACAAACCCCCCTGAAAAACCTTGGACTTTTGAACTGGATTGCATGCACCATAAGGCATACTATTTGTTGTTAGCTAGCATTTCGCCAAGCATATATCCCAGTATCAGCCACAACTTAACTGTTTCAGAATTGGTAATTAAATTATTCAATCTGTTTTATAGTAGGAGCGTAGCCACCACAACCAGAATTTCCAGGGAGTTTCACTCAGCCAGGCATAAGGCAGGAGTCTCCATGAGCGAACACATATTAGCCCTAAACGCTACCAGAGCTGAGTTAATACAAAGAGGGGAAACCATAATGGAGAGAAGCATGATCAGCGTAGTCATTAACTCTTTAGACTCCAGTTGGGACAGTTTCATTATGCAGTTAGATAGTCTTAATCTAGAACAACTGACCCTAGAAACTTTAACCAGCAAACTGATAGCGGAGGATAATCTGAGAAAGGACCGATCAATGAGTTGTAGAGATCTAAAAACAGTCAAAAGAGTCGAATTCCTAAGTAGGGATCATAGTGATATAGAGTGCTTTATCTGCGGCTCCAAAAATCATTATAGAAGAGATTGCCCCAGGAACGTGAGTGATAGAGGGCGTTCCTATCGTAGGGACAGAGCAGAATATAGACCCAGGTTCACAGATAGGCAATCACCAGATAGCAGATACAGACGTAGAGACTCCCCCAATCCCAGAGATAGGAGGGGACATAGGGACAATTCTAGGGAAAGCCAAAAGGGCTCACTGTATGGACTTGGGGACCAAGATGATAGACATGACTTTACCAAGAGGGAAAATACCTGACTCTTAGATTCAGGATCCACAAATCACACCACCTACAACCCAAAACTGCTTACCTCATTCACCAAGAAAAACTTTATAATCAAGGTGGCGAATCAAAATAATGTTTTAGTAACTGGAAAAGGTAACATGACCATCCCAGGAATAGAAGAAATAGAGGGGGCATTGCTTGTTCCGGAAATACCTTATAATATACATTGAAATTGAGCAAAGATACAGGGATTGAGATTACGTTTAAGGAGGGGAAGATACTCATGACCAGGGAAGGAAAGAGCATCAGGAGGACCATGGTTAGCGGGGGCCTGCCATATTTTCAACCCAACAATAACAACTACCCTAAGGTAAATGCCAATATAAATGCCAAGGCAGATCCCACAACCAACACCAGTGAAGGGAGCAACATTGAAGGAATAGAGGGGGCTAGTTACAAACATGTTCCCAATGATCCAAACACCAACCAAACACCAGATACGGAAAAACCCTCTTTAGGCAAACCAATCCATGATGAATATGCACACCTCTTGCACAGGAAGTTAGGCCATAGCAGTTTCCCAGTTATTCAAAAAATGGTCAATTGCTCTGAAGGTATAAAAGTAAAGAATTGTGACAATTACCTAGAGTGTTCAGTGTGTAAGTGTTCTAAGCTAAAGACCAAATCCAGACTAAAAAAGTCAGAACGCACCACTGACTCCGTTTTTCAACTGATACACATGGACTTGGTGGGACTCTTAAGGTCATCCATCAAATACAAAAAAAGTTTTTTTCTGACCATCGTAGACTACTTTAGTCGTTACGGATTCATATATACGCTCAAACACAAACATGAGGTGTTTCAAAAATTTAAGGAATTTTATAAGAGGATAGAATTACAACATAACACTAGGATCAAACAAATAATGACTGACTGGGGGTCTGAGTTCATGTCAAAGGAATTCTCACCTTGGCTCAAGGCACAGGAGATATTACATTTTACATCAGCCCCTACAACAGAGTTGTAGAGAAAAAAAATGGAACCTTACAAACTATGATGAGGTGTGTCCTAGAGGATGCTGGGTTAGGGCAACATTTCTGGTCAGAGGCAGTTATCTATTCCAATTACACGTTGAATAGACTATTCTATTCAATATTGCAATATTGCAGTGTAATAGACAAGACACCGTATGAGTTAATGTATAAGAGGAAACCACAGATAGCCCATCTACATATATTCAGTGTTACTGCAGATGTACACATCCCCAAGCAAATACGTCGCAAGGGAGATAAGGTTTCGAGAAGGCTAAGGTTCATGGGGTATGAGTCAGGAACCAAGGGATTCAGATTTATAGATAACAATAATAAATTTATAGTGTCCTGCACTGCAATATTCCATGAGAACACCAATTGGTCGAGAATACATTTGAATGAGATATTCCCAAAAGGAAAACAAACCGCTAGCAACCAAAGCAGAATAGAGCAAAGTATAGAGGAAAACTGTAGATCAGAAAATGTCAAACAAATGAGCCGAGGAATAGAAATCAGGGAGTGGAAGGAAAATCATCCAGACATAAAGCTAGACTCACTAACAGAGAAAGAGGCTAGATACTTACACGACACAGAGACACCACCCGATAGGCCGATCAGATCCAACAGAAACAAGACCCCCAAAAAACTAGAGGACTATGTACTGTCTCTTCACGCTAGCCACATAACACCCAATAACTATGAGGAAGTACTGAAATTACCCGAGGTGGAAAAAGAGAAGTGGGAACAGGCAATGGAAAAGGAAATGAGTAGCCTCCAGGAATTAAAAGTATACACACCTGCCAAAATTCCTAGTGATAAGACCCCAATAGGTACTAGATGGATTTATAAAATAAAAACACTAGAGGGCGATAAGGTATTGTACAAGGCTAGATTGGTAGCTCAGGGATTCGCGCAGAGGTATCCAGATGATTATACTGATACATATTCCTCCACAGTCAGGGCTGAAATTGTCAAATATGCACTGGTGATAGCCCCCATTCTAGCCTTAGAGGTACATCAATTTGACGTACAAACTGTGTACCTACAGTACATGCTGAGCTAGATAAGGAGATCTATGTTAGAGCAGCCCCTGCAAAGAAACCCATAGAGGAGAAACTTGGCTATTAAACAAGAGCTTGTACGGACTAAAACAGTCTGGAAAGAGATGGTATGAATGTTTAGCCAAAATACTGGGTTTCAAAGCTACTTCTGCAGATAACTGCTCTTTATCAAGAAAATAGGTAACTCTATTGAATATGTTCTTGTATATGTAGATGATATTTTGCACCTTGGTGATCAAACACGCAAATGCGATGATTTCACTAGGGAGTTGGGAAAACACTTCTCATTAAAGATATTAGGGAAAGTTGACAAATATCTGGGGGTACAGATCACCAAGACTGACAAAAGTTTCAGGTTATCTCAAAAGGAAAAGATATTGGAGCTACTACACAAATGTTATACGTTTGACGCTAAACTCTGTGAGACACCCATGCAACCTGATTTTTTAAAAAACATGTATAATGAAACAGAACTATTCAATGACAACACCCTTTACAGATCCATCATAGGTTCTTTGTTGTACATAGTGAACTGGACAAGACCTGACGTTGCCCTACCTGTTAATCTCCTGTCCAGACATGTTGGTAAACCCACAACATATCATTGGGACGCCATAAAAAGAATACTCAGATACCTGAAACACAGCACTGAAGCCTATTTGTGTCTGGAGCCAGAGCCCTCCGATAAGCCAGTACTAACTTGTGATGCTGATGCCAACTGGGCCGGAGACATGAAAAGTAGGAAGAGCACATCGGCATACATATTCTTCTTAAATAACAGTCCTGTACATTGGTATACTGGTAAGCAGAACCTAGTAGCAACATCCACTACTGAAGCTGAGTATATATGCTTGTCCAAGGCAGCCAACAATTTAGTTTGGTTCAATGACTTACTCTCTAATGTTTGGATTGAACCTGCATATCCCATCACTATACATGAAGATAACAAGGCAGCAATTGAGAAATCAAAGGCAGAAGCAGTAGGACAGAGATTGAGACACATAGACATAAAACATAAACACGTTAGACAACTCTCTAACATTGATTTCATAAAGACAATACATTTTGAAGCAGAAGAACAAACTGCAGATATACTAACCAAACCTTTGTTAAACAAACAGCACATATACTTAACTTCAAGACTACGTGTTAAACTCATCAATACATCTTCTCATAATCAAACTACACCTCCTCCCATGGCCAGGCATTTAGAGGGGGATTTGTTGGATATAAATGCCTGACCCTGCATCAAGCACTGTAAGGGTTAACTACCCAGGGACCCCTTTACCCACTAACCTCTCCTTACCTTTGCTCTGCCCCTTGGGCACTTAAGGGTCATCCACGCGGTCCAGATTCCATTCCAGCTGCATACCTGAAAAGAGAAGATACAATGTAAATGAATACTTGTTAAATGTACATGTGCTTGTGTATTGAAATTATTGGGCTCGATCCTAGAATAATCCTAACAATCTAGTTGAAAACAATCTCTTTCCACCTGAGCAGAAAGGAAACCATCCCAAAAGCAGAGGAACAAAAGACCAATTCATAATTGACAAATGATTTTGGAAATCTGCAAGAGAAGGAAGACCAACTTGAATGGATTGACTACAAAAAGGCATTATACTCCCTGCCGTATAACTGGATAATCAAGTGTCTAGAAATAACAGGAGTCAGCAGAAACATCAGAACCTTTGTGCAAAGATCAATGGCACAATGGAAGACATGGTTGCAGGTCAATGGTGAGACACTGGGTGGGAGAAGTTAATATCAAGAGAGGAATATTTCAAGGAGATTCACTATTACCACTACTATTTGTCATTGCACTGTTTCCTCTGCCAACAGTACTGAATAACTCAGCCCATGGCTATCAAACATCAAAAACATCTGACAGACTATCCCACCTCTTTTACATGGATGATCTAAAGCTATATGGCAAAACACCATCTGAAATAGAATCACTGCTCAACACTGTTCATATATATAGCGTAGATATTGCAATGGAGTTTGGATTGCACAAATGTGCCACACCACTATCAAAGAAGGAAAAATAGTGAAAACTGAAGGAATCAAGATGAAAATAATATTAAGAGAACTGGAAGTATCGCAGCGAGACTGGCTGGAAAATGTGCCTGGCGAAAATCCATCCAGACAAACTGCTATCGGCGGGTCTTCAGACCAGGTCTGTTTTATAGGGCCGGTAAAGAAGGAGAGGCACCTCAGATGACCAAGAGGAACAGGCAAGTTCCTCGGAGGTCAGAGGAAACTCTTCAATTGGGTGGCGGGGGTGGCAGCCATTGCGACCATCATGAAGCTGGGGCAACCGGAATAAGAATTGTGCAGGAGCAGTGTTTTGAACAGACTTTGGAACCGGGTGAGTGATTGACCAGCTCACAGGCAAAAAAGGATTATTTTAAAATTTTTAAAAAGAATCCCGGCATGGAAACAACACTAATTAGCATCGGGGAACATTAATGGAGGGAGAAGAACAAAGCAGAAGTGAACGTACTAAAGCCCAGAATGGAGTTTGATATTTAGAATTGGAAACTGTATTTGGAAATATTAAAAATACTATAAGAAAAAGAAACCCGAAAGAAAATAGTTTTTGAATAGGATTGGACATAAAATTTTTTAAAAATTAGAACCTTAAGGAAGAATAAAGAGAAACTCAAAATAGAAAAACCCTGTAAAGGATAGTCTAACTGGATTTGAAACCGGAGTATAAACTTAAGTTTGGGATATATAAAAATCAAGAAGAGAAAGAAGAAATTTGAAAAATATTTGATAAGCGGATTTAACACATGAATTGGATACTTTGTGATGTCATTGATTTGAAATTTGTGGATTGGAGAGAGACATCTACTGGTGGAAAAAAAATCACAGAACACTTTGAAAGCCAAAAAAAATTACAGTGACTCAGATCTACAAGAACTGTGAGAAATTTTAAGGAGGATTTGTTTCTCTTTTCAGCTTGAAAAGACTTTCAGTTTGACTTTGATAAGTAAAGGAGATGGAAAATAATAAAACTTTAAATTGGAATCAAAACCAAACCAGAACGGCAAAATGTGGCAGGAACTAATTGAGATGGTTAAAATGGTGTATTTATCATTTGATTTGGATAGGAAAAAACCAAGAAATTTGTCAGAACATACTCAACTGGATAAACAGGCTATGGACAAGAAGCAAGAAAACAGCACTGAAGATGAAGAAATTGATGCAAAATTAAATGATTACATTGAGAGTAACAATGAAAAAAGAGAAGGGCGTGCAGGAAACAACCATAAAAAAGAAGCAAATAAAGGGAAGGGAAGGAAAGGAAAGGGGAAAAGATTACAGAAAAATAGTTTTAAAGATTACACTGGGATTAACAGTGGTAAAAATAGAGAGGGTAGGAAGAACCAAGAGAGAAAAGAAAAAGGGAAGCGGGTAGAGAAAAAAAATTAAATGATTACACTGAGATTAACAGTGGGGAAATAAGAAAGGTGAGAAGAGAAAAGGGAAATAGATCAGATGGGAATTTAGGGCAAACTAAGCAAGTAATGGATCTAAAAATTAAAGGAAGAATACAGGAGAAAAGACACAACAACTATAAAAAGGAAAAAAAGGGGGGGGAGAAAATGAGAGAATGGGTAAGGAGGATTTTAAGAGGGGGTTTGTTGGATGGACCAAGAGAAAATGGTTAAAAGGAGTAATTAATTGCAAGAAGGAAGGGTAACATGATATATATTCACAGAAACAAATGAATTGTATTATTATTAATATTGGTGGTTTTAATATTTGAATAAACTGAAACATATTGTGAAATATGAATGCCATAATGGAGAACAATAAGGGAAAGAAGGAAAGGATATATATATAGAATTGTATTAATATTAGTATGGTAAAATTGAATTTAAGGTAATGTAAAGTGATGATGGAACTTATTAGGGGATAAGATATAGAAATTGAAATGAAATTGAAATGCAATAAGTACTATTAATATTGGTGATTGTATTAACATTAGTATCCTAAAAATGGAATTCAAAGTAATGCACAATAGTAATTGAAATTATTTATTCAGAGGGGAAGATAAATGGGGATACAAATTGTGAAATATAAAATGATATATTTAGAAGGAGTTAAGAAATGGAAATTGAAATGAAATTGAAATGGAATAAGATATTTTTATCTTAAAAAGGTGGTGTGGAAAATAAATTTGAAGAAATATATTGTTCTTGGTAAAATGATAAAATGATTAACAAGGAAATAAGATACGATAAATTGATCCAAATAATTGATATTAAGAAATAGTTGTGAAATATTAAGTTAAAAATTAGAAATTAAGGATGGAAATGATTGTGTTTAAATTAAAGAGTTTTAATAGAAAAAAGGCAACATTGAGAAATATACATGACAAAGGGAGAAATAGGAGAATGAAATGAAATAAGTAAGAGTAGGAGGTTAGGGCGGATGGCAATATTGATTATATATTAAATATTAAATAGAAAAATGAAAAATAAAAAGTAGAAAAGGAATAATATGGCAGAAATCAAAATATATAAATTAAATTTGAGGAAAATAAGCTGTATAAATTTTGACTCAGTCAATACTCTATTCAGAAAAAATGTATTGTTTATGTGTATGTTTGTTTTTTAAAAAATAAAAAAATTATAATAAAAAAATTAATATTAAGAGTCTGGATGAAGATGATTATTACAAATACCTGAGTATTCTTCAAGCTGACAAATCAAGCACACTGAAATCAAGAAAAAGATTAGTGGTGAATACATCAAGAGAATGAAGTAGATCTTAAAGTCCAAATTCAATGAAGGAAATACCATCAAAGCAATCAACACCTGAGCAATTCCAGTCATTCGATATACAGCAGGAATAGTGGACTGGACTCAAGCAGAATTAAAAGCAATGGATAGGAAGACCACAGAAATAGTGACAATGAATCATGCCCTTCATCCTTGCAGCGACATTGATAGACTCTACCTACCAAGGCAAATAGGTGGGCTTGGAATGTTGCAAGTACATCAGATGGTTAAAGAAGAAAAAAGGCCTTTGGAATAATATCTGAAGGACAATGGAAAAGATTCATTGAAGTTAGTATGCCAGGAAGGCTTGCTGACTACTGGAAATTGGCCTACAAGAAAGACCAAATGAAGAATAGAATGGAGGCATGGAAACACAAAGCACTACACGTACATTAAAAAACAGTAGGGAAAGCAGATAAGAACAAGACCTGGCAATGGCTAAGAACAGGGAAGTTGAAGAAAGAGACTAAGGGATGAATTTTGGCTGAACAAGACCAAGCCTTAAGGACAAATGCATACAAAGCCAGAATTGAGAACAAAGCAACAGATAGTAAGTGCTGCCTATGCAAAGAAGCTGAAGAAACGGTGGACCACCTGGTGAGCTGCTGCAAGAAGATCACACAGACTGACTACAAGCAGCGGCATGACAAAGTAGCAATAATGGTGCATTGGAAGATCTGCAAGAAATATCATTTGCCTGTAAGTAAGAACTGGTGAGATCATAAAATAGAAAAAGTCATAGAAAATGAAGAAGTTAAATTTCTCTGGAACTTTAGAATTCAGACAGACAGGCACCTGCCACATAATATTCTGGACTTAATAGTTGTCAATAAGAAAGACAAAAAAGTCTGGATAGTGGATGTGGCAATGCCTGGAGACAGCAGAATAGAAGAGAAAGAACTGGAGAAGATAACAAAATACAAAGACCTACAAATAGAAATAGAATGATTACGGTAAAGGCAAGCAAGGATAGTACCAATTGTAATAGGCACCTTGAGGGTTATTCCGAACAACTCGAGCACCACTTGAACACCATAGGCATTGACAAATTTGCCATCAGTCAATTGCAGAAGGCGTCTTTACTTGGAACAGCTTGATGCGATGACATCTCTAACACCATCAAACATCCAGGTCTAACCCTAACCCAGGTCCTTGGTAAGGACTCGATAGGTAGGCAAAAATGTCCAACCCAGTCTGAACATATGGCTGGTTGTGCGATGAATAACAACAACAACGATACTTCCGGTGGGATCGCAACATCGCCGGACGCTTCTTTTTGAAGCGCCAACCCAGGGCTCCGTAGAACCGCAAGAACAGCGACTATCAGCTGTCTTGCGGTTTGGAAACTTTCCTCCTGGTAAGAGGGGGGAAAGTGAGTAGACAGGTGGGGTAGAGCTCCCTGAGAGTGCCAGATTTTACCCATAATCTGGCGCTCGAAGATGAGAGCTCCCCGCTAAGCCTGTCAGTACTCCGGACCCTGGATGTCTCTGCTTTGCAGAGCTAGATGTCGTGACCATCCCAGCAACCAACTTTAAATAAATACTTTTTGAATCGAGCTGGCGGAACATAAGCAGCATGAATACAACAGCAAGTATTCTCTTTTTTTTAACTCCAAAGATTTACCTTCTTTAAAAGATTTTCCTTAAGCAGAAAGTGAAAGCAAGACGGCGTTTGAGTTTCAACGGGGCGTGAAGAAGTGAAAGTTAAAAGTAATTATTGACAAGCCCCTGTTTGAAGTGTAAAACTCTTTTTTGAAAAGTGGATGAACCAAGAAAGGAAGTAATTATAATAACTGAAGCAGTAATATAAATTACAAATTGCAAAGGGTCTTTTTTTTTCTTTTTGATACTTTTTTTTCCTGTCCTTTTGGAAGGGAAAGAAGAAGGGGGGCAAGATGGCTGGTCTTTTTGAAAGCAAAGAAAGTAAAGAAGGGTTAATTAACCCTCAGATATGGTCTGATTTTGAGGAAGCTCTGAGCTCAATTACCTCTGCTTTATTGGGAAAAATTGATACTTTATTTCAAGCTTTTCAAGCTGGAAACAATGAAATACATGGAAATACTGAGTTGCAATCTAGCAGTGGGGGATTGATTGAAGAGCTGGGAGAAGGAAAAAAACAACAACAGCCTACAGTATTTTTGGAGAGCAAAATGGATGCTTTGCAGAATAAGGAGCAAGAAATTTTGGGAGCTGATGAGACTTTGGCTATATGAATTCTTTGTTACAAAGTCCAACCTGCAGTTAAAGAGCTGCTTTCAGAAGAAGCTATACTTTTGCAAAAATTTTATAATATGCAATCCCAAAAAATGCAAGATTATATTGGAGTTAAAAAAGGCAGAGGAATCAGAGTGAAGAAAAGAGTTCGTAAAAAGGAAAAGAAGAAAGACTGGAGACATGGAAAATAACCCTGCTTGATGAGATGATGGTCCTTAAAAAGTATTGTTTAAGTGTTTAAAGATTTTGAACTTTTGGAAGAAAACATCCAGCAGCTTAATGCCAGTTAACTAAGCAATGAGCGACGATGAGGAGGTAACCTACAGCTGTATTGGAATATTTTGAGAAGAATAAACAGATCACAGCAATGCTGGTGTGTTGGCTTGTGAAATATGCCTTGACCTGAATGATTTGGAATATTTTATTAAGGACTGTAATAAATTTGGACTTAATTGTAATTGCAGAAGTTTTAATGAATATAGTAAATTGGAGTTTTCTGTTTGATGGTAATAAATATAAGGCAAAAGGACTATGGGCCTAGGGCAATTGCAGTTGATCTGGTGGTTTCCCTAATACGTCTGATGAATTTATTAATCTAATTTTTGACTGGATTTGATGGATACTATTTGAAATACAATTACAAAGTCACTTGGGGTTTTTTTTTTATATAAAGAAGCAATTTTTATTTAGGTGGGTAGACGCAAATGAAGACATTCTATAGGCTGTTGGAAGATGTGAAGACAAGAAGATTAGCAATTGGTTTAATCTAGTATGAAGAATTTAAATGTTTGATTTATTTATTTATTTATTTATTTATTTATTTATTTATTTATTTATTCGGCTTATATGCCGCCCTATCTCACAATGGACTCAGGGTGGCTCACAATAATAAAAACAAGCCACAATATAAAATAAAGTCTAAAATTTAAAAGATTTAAAATTAACCCTTAAAACCCCATTATCAGTCCAGGTCAAGGGAATTAAACAACCAAGTTTTTAATTCACGGCGGAAGGTGCGAAGGTCAGGCGCTAATCGGAGTTCCAAGGGAAGTTGATTCCAGAGGGTGGGGGCACCCACCGAGAAGGCTCTACCCCTGGAGGTCGCCAGCCACCACTCTCTAGCTGACGGCACCCTGAGTAGGCCCTCTCTATGGGCGCGAACCGGGCGATGGGATATCGTTGCTGGCTGTAAGTGGTCTGCCAAATATCCTGGTCCTAGGCCATGTAGGGCTTTGTAGGTCATCACCAGCACCTTGAATCTCACCCGGAGGGCAACTGGCAACCAATGCAAACCGCGCAGGAGAGGTGTAACATGGGAGTATCGGGATTCCCCCAACCCAACCCGCGCGGCTGCATTTTGTACCAGCTGAAGCCTCCGAGTGGTCCTCAAGGGCAGCCCCATGTAGAGAGCGTTGCAGTAGTCAATCTGTGAGGTGACCAGCACGTGAGTAACTGTGCGTAGGGCATCTCGGTCCAAGTAGGGGCGCAACTGGCGCACCAGACGTATCTGGGCAAATGCCCCCCTGGTCACGGCCGTTGTCTGGTCTTCCAAGCTCAGCCGTGAGTCCAGAAGGACACCCAAGTTGCGCACCCTATCTACAAGGGGCAAAACTTCACCCCCTATAGTCAGCGATGGCATCTCTCCACTGAACCGAGATGCCGGTACCCACAGCCACTCGGTCTTGGCCGGGTTGAGTTGCAATCTGTTTCTACCCATCCAGACCCGTACCGCTTCCAGGCACCGGGCCATCACGTCGAGGGCATCACTGGGTTGGTTCGGGGTGGAAATAAAAAGCTGAGTATCATCCGCATACTGATGATACCTCACCCCAAAACCACGGATGATCTCCCCTAGCGGTTTCATATAGATGTTGAACAAAAGGGGCGAGAGAACCGACCCCTGAGGCACCCCACAAGTGAGTGGCCTCAAGGTCGATCTCTGCCCCCCTGCCAACACTGCTTGCATTCGACCTGAGAGGTAGGAGGAGAACCACCGTAAAACAGTGCCTCCCACTCCCAACCCCTCGAGGCGACGCAGCAGGATACCGTGGTCGACGGTATCAAATGCCGCCGAAAGATCTAACAGGACCAGAACAGAGGAATAACCTCTGTCCTGGGCCCTCCAGAGATCATCCACCAGAGCGACCAATGCTGTCTCCGTGCTGTACCCGGGCCTGAAACCTGATTGGTACGGGTCGAGGTAATCCGCTTCATCCAGGACCAGCGGGAGCTGATGTGCCACCACATTCTCAACAACCTTTGCTAAAAAGCGAAGGTTGGAGACTGGACGAAAATGATTTAATACAGCTGGATCCAAGGCCGGCTTCTTGAGGAGGGGCCTCACCACCGCCTCCTTCAAGGTGGTCGGGAAGTTCCCCTCCCTCAAAGAAGCCGGTATCTCCACCTGGATCCAGCCTCGTGTCACCTCCCTGGCTGAATAAACCAGCCAGGAGGGGCATGGGTCCAACACACAGGTGGCCGCACTCAGCTTTCCCATGATCCTGTCCACTTCCTCTGGGGTAACAGAATCGAACTCTTCCCAAAGCACAGGACCCTCTGTCTCACCCCCGTCTGACTCTGCCCAGTCGGAGTCCAAGCCATCCCGAATCCGAGCGATTTTGTCCAACAGGTGCTGACCAAACTCCTCAGCTCGTCCCTGTAAAGGATCTTCCCTCACCCTCTGATTTAAAAGGGAGCGGGACACCCTAAACAGGGCAGCCAGGCGATTCTCTGCAGACGCGATGACATCAGTGAAGTAGTGGCGCTTTGCCGCCGCCAACTCCACCAAATAGGCCCGAGTGGCCAATCTTAACTGAAATTGGTCGGATTCGGAACGGCTGGCCCTCCAACAGCTCTCTAGGCCTCGTCTACGCCGCTTCATCCCCCGGAGTTCCTCGGTAAACCAGGGAGCCAACCGGGGTCTGCGACGAATCAGAGGCCGCAAAGGAACGACCCGGTCCAGAGCCCCGGCAGCAGCCTCTTCCCAGGCCTCCACCAGGGTCGTGGCCAGGGCATGGGAGAGAGAGAGAGGGATCATCCCAAGCTCCTGCTGGAACCTCTCAGGGTCCATCAGGCGCCTGGGGCGGAACCAGATGGTTGGTTCCGGCTCCCAGCGAGGAGGGGCGGCATCATGGAAGCCCAGCCGAAGGAGATAATGGTCGGTCCATGACAGGGGATAAATAGAAGGAGATCCCCCACTGAACTCATCTAACCACTGCTCTGAGACAAAAACCAGATCAGGCATGTGCCCCCCCCCATGAGTCGGGCCCTGAATAATCTGAGTCAGGTCCATAGCTGCCATGGAAGCCATGAACTCCCGAGCCGCACCTGACGCCACACCCAGGGACGGCAGATTGAAGTCCTCCAGAACAATAAGTCTGGGAAACTCCACCACCAGCCCCGAGAGGGCATCAAGCAGCCCGGGCAGGGCTGTTGATATGCAGCTGGGAGACAGGTACGCAATCAACAGACCCAACTGACCATACAGGCCCCACCTCATGAGGAGGGCCTCACATCCGTCAATCTTCGGAGCAGTGATCTCCCGTGGACTAAGGACCTCCCTAATAACCACCGCCACCCCCCCTCCCCTACCCTGGGCCCTCGGCTGGTGCAGCACCCGGAAACCTGATGGGCACAATTCAGTCAGAGGGACACCCCCCTCTGAGCCCAACCATGTTTCCGTGATGCATGCCAGGTCTGCGGTTTCCTCCTCAATCAAATCACGAATGAGGGGAGCCTTATTAACCACAGACCTAGCATTAAAATACACCAGCCTGAGCCCAGGGGCCCAATCTCTCAAACCCCCAGGAGGTCGGATAGAACTGGGAGGGTCGGAGCGCGCCACCGCTCGAAAATAGTGGGGGCGGGCTCCCGAGGTCTGATACGGCCCTCCGTTCCTCCACCTACAGCCATTCCCAATCACTACCGGTATCTGAGATCCCACCCTCACCCTTGGTGCACCTGAATGACCCAGCACCACATCAAAACCTCCGCCAACTCCCCATAACCTGGTCTGGCAACAGCCCGGCGGGGCCCCCTCAACCACCAGCCGGATATCAAACCCCCCCTCCCCAAACCCCTTAAAAATCTTACTAAAAAACAATACAATGACCCTTTACGAAAACCCTTAAAACCCTCGTGCCACCTCTCGGGGTCCCAGGACCCGTCATTAAGGTAGATCTTCGCCAAGCCAGTAGGCCATTCCAAGGAGAGGGGGGAATCCCTCAGAGCAACCAAGTCCGCTCTTGCATATGTTCGAACTACCATCCCTGAACCTCAAGGCACAGGGGATTGTCCATGGAGAGTAGGATGCATCAAGCTGGTCCATCCCAGGAGACAGGAACCTCCATTCCAGGGTGTCCTCCCATGACACTCGTGAATGAAAGGGGATATTAGTCCTTGCCATCCTCTCACCACGGCGGGCTCCTGAATTCAAATGGGGACACCCGAGGTAGGAACCTTCCGTCATTGTTGTCCTCTCACCACAACATGACCCGTTCCAATGATAGACAAAGTCCACAGCCACCCTCTCACGGCGGCGGCGGATTTCTCCTCTAGGGCTGACTAGTCCAGGGCTGCAATAAAAAAAGTCCGGGCCTATAGATGGTTCGTT